>CAUYON010138762.1:0-13045 GCA_963573935.1 Arctocebus calabarensis
TCCATTCCCAAGATACTTCTCTGAGGATAATGGTCTCCAGTTCCATCTAAGTTGCTGTAAATGGCACTTTTTATTCCTTTTTGTGGCTCAGTGGTACTATAGTGTGTGAATCATAATTTCTTTATCCAAGTGAATTGATGAGCACTTAGGTTGATTTCACATCTTTTCAATTGTGAATTGTGCTATTATAAACATTTAAATGCAGTTGTTTTTTTGATAAAATTACTCTTTTTCCTTTGGGTAGATACCCAACAGTAGGATTGCTATATTGAATGGTAGGTTTACATTTATTTCTTTGAGGAATCTCCATACTTAGATAAGGTATAGAGGCTGCAAAATTACTTTATTCCCCAGCTTGTACCATTAGGATTGACAGAGAATTCAGTGTTTGAACACGATGGTGCTCCTTTTCTATTAACCTTTTATCACTAAGTATGTGCCACCTCTGAAAAAGCTATTAAGTATTAGTATAATACTTTGAAAACAAAAGCTCACTTACCAACTAATTTGTGATGTAGCCTTATTTAATTTATATTGTTTACTTGCTAGCTGATTTGAGAAATTTGAGAGTCCATTTATCTAGCTATCTTAAAAAAATCTTTATTGCCTTAACATTTAGAGGCACTCAGTCTAGCCTTCACCAATAAGCTTCTCTGAGCCTATATTTTCTTATCAATAGGGGCTTGGAATATCCATTAATTCTGCCATTAGTTTCTGTTTCTGATGCTTGGAATGCATAATGAATGTATTTGCAAATTAGTGGGGTGAATATTTTGCAATTATAGAAGCAATTAATATTTGATTGTGTCAGAAGAAAAAAAAATCTTTCAAGAACTGGGCATCTACTAATAAGAAATGTATGCCCCTGCCTAAGCTGTAACTATATGCACAGAGGATAATTTCAGAACAGTAATACAAATGACTCAATTCATAGATAATTTAGGCACAATAAACTTTAACATGGAACATGTGTTCGTTTTCTCTGAGATGAGTTGACATACAGACTGTCCTCATGAAAAAGGGAATATTTACCGTCTCCACAGGTTTACAGTATTAAAATTCTGTTTGTGGCTTTTGTAAACCTCCCCTGGAAAATTATAAGGAAGATTAAAAGAAACTCTGACTGTCTGTGGAGAAACTAATAGATGATCTACCATATTTAAGACAGAAGACTTTCTGCTAAGGTCAGCTCTCACATACTGGGAGGACAAAAGCAAAACACAAGGTGTAGGGGAGCAGAGAGGCTGAAAGAACAAAGTGTGTCAACATCAGTGATCTCTAGCCCTAGACTAAGGGATAAGACCAATCTTTTATGTACATGTGTATACATAGACATATAAATGTTTACTTTCATATTTTTTATATGCAGGGTGGCCATAGAGTTTGTGTGCAATTTAAAATAATTTTTAAGTCTATATGATGGAAAGAATTAATAAAAAGGATTAGAAAGCTTGATGAACCTACTATTTTTCTGGCTATAGAAATATCATTTTTAGAAATTTAACTTAAAAATTACTTACTTTTCAGAATCACTTTTGACCCACGGATTTGCTAGAAGAGAAAGTAAATTGTGTTCTTTGGTTGGTTGAACTAAAATCTGCCACTGCTATCCAAAGAAGGTTTAGAACCCATTATAGGAAAGAAGCACCACACAGGAATTTCATATCCAAGTGTATGAAAAAAAATTTAAAGAAATAAGTTCTGTCAATGATAAGCCATGGTCTGGTAGGTCATGTGTTAGTGAAGAAACTGTAGCATCCATAGGAAAAACCTTTATGGCAAGTCCATGAAAGTCATTAGGATGGGCATCACTAGCTGAGGCTTTCAAAGTCTGCTGTGCATTAGATTCTATAGACAAGACTTTACACTTTGAGTGTACGAAACTCAAAGTGCATCAAATGTTGTTAGAAGAGGATTGTCATGCAAACTAACTTTCTGTCACCTCTTCAACAAAAAACTTATGGCCAAAAGTGGTGGTGCATGCCTATAGTCTCAACACTCTGGGAGGGTGAGGCAAGTGGATTGCCTGAGCTCACAGATTTGAGAGCCTGAGCAAGAGCAAGACCCCTATCTCTAAAAAAACAAAATAGCTGGGCATTGTGTCAGTTACCTGTGGTCCCAGCTACTTTGGAGCCTACTTTGGAGGCTGAGACAAGAGAATCACTTGAGTCCAAGAGTTTGAGGTTGCCGTGAGCTTTGAAGCCACAGCACTCTACTGAGGGTGACTAAGTGAAACTCTGTCTCAAAAACAAAAATAAAAACAAAACTGCAAAAATGATACAGGATCTGTTGAACACAAAAGAGATTCTCCCAAAGTAGATATGTGGTATACTTTGGGAAAAAAATCAAGTCATAAGACTGTTCTTTTTTGAAGGGTGTGTTGTTAATGGTGATAGCTATTTAGAGAGGCTGCAAAATTACTTTATTCCCCTTGTATCATTAGGACTGATAGAGAATTCAGTGTTTGAACATAATGGTGCTCCTTATCATTTTGCATGTTTGACAGTTTCTAAATGAGAAATTCCCTGACAGATGGACTGAAAGAGGTGTACCATTTTCCTGGCCTCCATGTTCATGAGATTTGACTAGATTGGATTTCTTTTTAGCGGAACATGTGAAAACTAATACTTATTTAACCAAACCTCTGTCTTTAGAAGCCTTGCAAGCTAGGATAACTGAAGTGATTGCTGGTATTATAGGAAATTAGCTTGAAACTGTTTTTTGAGAACTACAAAATTGTATTACCCTTGGTATTAGTAATGACGGTGAAATATTGAAAATTAAGAATAATTAAAATTGTGTTTCTTCTTTCTAATATTTTTACAGATTCTTTCTAACACATATACTTACAAAGTTACAACTATTTTAAATCACACACAAACTTCATGGACACCCTGAAATGATACATATTATATGTTCTATATACTAATTATATATAATCTATCCTGATAATATATACATAATATAGCACGTAATACATGTATAAATATAATCTCATAAAATAAAAATAAAATGCAATGATTCTTCCCATGTCTTTGACTTATCACTATAAATTTCTGTTCCCCACACTCAATGATCTTCTTGAGTTTGGATATTGACTTTTCTGATTGAGTTTGTCACAGTGACACTAGGATCAGCTCAAGATAGATTTTAGTGAGGAGTTAACATTAACAAAATTATCTACATCATGATGGCTGGCCCAAGTGCTGGTCTCGGGATGGGCTGGCAATAAATTGCCCTGTGCTTGCTTGAACCTACCAACCACTAGTCATTAGAAGTTTAGGGTTTCCATGGATACCTCATCCTGGGGCAGGTGAAATGACAACTCTTCAAAAGCTTTTTGCACAAGCAAAATGGCTGGGAGTTCAGCAAAGTTTAGTCTAATTAGTTACTAGAATAAAACAAGTTTCTGTGAACAGCTTCCAAGCCCACTTTAATTATAGGATAAAAAGAAACAAATAAGTGAAATTGTGAAAGAAAATACTATTTTCAAACTCATGTCTGAACTTTATTACTCCTCTAATACCATTGACTTATTCCCTGTTGTCTAGAAGAAATTTCCCAATTTTTTTGTTTTTCATGAATAAGATACTTTTCAAAATTCGGGTAGGTTGAGTTGGATTCTGTAGACATTTCAATAATATATATCTATTTTTTTTTTTTGGTAGAGACAGAGTCTCACTTTATCGCCCTGGGTAGAGTGCCATGGCATCACACTGCTCACAGCAACCTCCAGCTCTTGGGCTTAAGCGATTCTCTTGCCTCAGCCTCCCTAGTAGCTGGGACTACAGGCGCCCGCCACAGCACCCGGTTATTTTTTTGTTTTGCAGTTCGGCCGAGGCCGGGCTTGAACCCGCCACCTTCGGTATATGGGGCCGGCGCCCTACTCGCTGAGCCACAGGAGCCGCCCTACTTGGTATTTTTTATGATTTCATTTTATCTTCTCTGTGGACTTATTAATTATAACTTTGTTTCAATATTTGAGGGGTTGCTTTAAGATTTATAATATGCAGCTCTAACTTTTCACAGTTACTTTCAAACGATTCCACTCTACTTCATGTGTGAACACTTTACAGTGTTTTTTTTGTTTGTTTGTTTGTTTGTTTGTTTGTTTGTTTTGAGACAGAGTCTCAAGCTGTTGCCCTAGGTAGAGTGCCATGGCATCATAGCTAACAGCAACCTCCAACTCTTGGACTTAAGCGATTCTCTTGCCTCAGTTTTTGTTCAGGCTGATCTCAAACTTGTGAGCTCAAGCAATCCACCTGCCTCAGCAAGGATTACAGGCATGAACCACCACGCCCAGCCTACAGTATTATTTTTTCATCTCTACTCCTAATCTTTATGCACTTAAAGATGCGATCTCTACCCCAGACTTTATGTACTCCAGTTGTTTCATACATTGAATGCATTTTACATTCCCATATATCATAAACTTTATAATACATTGTTATTATTTTACATAAATGAACATGTCTTTAATGTGTAGTTAATAATAAGAAAAAAAATCTGTTAGCGTTTCTGGTTCTTCTCATTCTTTCTTACAGACCCAGATTTTCATCTGGTCTCATTTTCTTTCTGCCTTGAAGGGCTTAATCTTTAACATTTCTTGTAGTGCAGGTTTGCTGGTGAGGAACTCTTTCAGCTTTTGTATGCCTGGAGACGTTCAGATTTTCCTTTCGTTTGTGATAGGTATTTTCCCCAGACATAAAGCGCCATTTTCTCTCTCAGTCCTTTGACAATGTTGCTCCATTGTCTTCCTGGTCACACTGTCTCCAACAAGAAGTCTGCCATCATCCTTATCTTTGGTTCTCTGAACAAACAAGCCCTTTTCCTCCAGCTGCTTCTAAGATTTGCTGCCACTGGTTTAAGCACTGTGATTATGGTGTGACATGATATTGTTTTCTTTGTGTTTCTTATGCTTGAGTTTCATTGTACTTTTTGTATTCTGTAAGTTTTCTTCAAATTTGGAAATTTTTCAGCCATTTCTTCCAATAATTTTTCTGTGACAGCCTCTTCTGTGTATTACCCATGTATTAGGCTGCTTGAAATTGACCCACTCTTCACAAGTTTTCTTCCTCACTCCCTTCCTTCTTTCTTTCTTCCCTTTCTTCCTTCCTTCATTTGTTTTCCTTCTTTTTTTCTCTCAATGTTTTATTTTGGACAGTTTGTACTGCTGCATAGTTGGCCTTTGAACAACAGAGATTTGAGTTGTGTGGGTCCTCTTCTGCCTCTGCCTTCCCCGAGACAATAAGACCGACCCCGTGCCTTCCTCCCTCCCCTCAGCCTGTTCAGTGTGAAGATGATAAGAACGAGGCCCTTTATCATGACCCACTTCCACTTAGTGAATTGTAAACATATTTCCTCTTCTTATGATTCTCTTTTCTTGGGCTTATTTTATTATAAGAATATATATAACATATAAGGCTGGGTGCAGTAGCTCATGTCTATAATCCCAGCACTTGGGAGGCCAAGGCAGGTAGATTGCCTGAGCTCAGGAGTTAGAGACCAGTGTGAGCAAGAGCAAGACCCCCATCTCTAAAAAATAGCCCGGTGTTGGGGTGAGCACCTGTAGTCCCAGCTACTTGGTAAGCTAAGGCAAGAGGATCACTTGAACCCAAGATTTTAAGGTTGTTGTGCGCTAAGACAACATGGCACTCTACCCAGGGGGACAGAGTGAGACTCTGTCTCAAAAAAAAAAAAAAAAGAAGAATACATATAACATACAAAATATATGTTAATCAACTATTTATGTTGTTAGTAATGCTTCCAGTCAACTATAAGTTATTAGTAATTAAGTTTAGGGGTAGTAGAAAATTACACACAAATTTTTGTGCAGAGGGTCAATGCTCCTAACCTCACATTGTCCAATGGTCAGCTGTATTTTCAAGTTTACAGATCTTTTCCTCTGCAATGTATACCCTGTTGTGGGTCACATCCAGGGTATTTTTCATCTCTAGAAGTTCAGCTTTGTTCTTTTTTACATCTTCTGTGTCACTATTTAACTTCTGAGCACATGGGATACAGTTATAATAATAGCAACAACCTTTGAAATGTCCTTTTCTGCTAATCCTAACATCTGTGTCAGTTCTGGATTGGTTTCAATCAATCGATTTTTCTCTTCCTTACGGACCATACTTTCCTGCATTCTTTTCATGCCTTTTCATGATTGGATGCCAGACATTGTAAATTTTACCTTGTTGGGTGTTGGATTTTTTTGTGTGTTCCTATAAATACTCTTGAGCTTTGTTCTGAGGCACAGTGAAGTTACTTGGAGACACTTAAATCCTTTGGGGTTTTGCTTTTGTTATTTGCTAGACAGGTCTGGAGGAGAACTCTTACGACTAATTATCCCCCATTACTGAAGCAAAAAAAAAACCCTCTGAGAACTCTATGCAAGTTCCTGTGACTTCTGAGTCTCTCCAGCCTGGCTGATGAGAACAGGCACCACCCCCAGTCCTGTGTGACCTGTAGGCCCCTCTAGTTTCAGGTGGTTCTTTCCCAGCCTCATGGAGTCTCCTCACGTGTGTGTGCTGATCTGTGCTCTGCAGGGGCTTGGGGGGGGCCTCCTGCAGACCCCCAAGGTCCATTCTTTGGCCAACACTCTCCTCTTGGCTACTCTGTCCTTTGCACTCTAGAACTTTGTCCTTGTGCCTTATTACCCTCCAGGTAATCAGCTGTTTCTTCTCAGCTGAGGGAGCTTGTTGGCTCTGGCTCAGTTGCCCCTGTCTGCACCTCTGCACCTAATCCTGTACCTTCTGCCCAGGTAGAGTAGAGTCTCCCCAAGTATTTCCTATCTTCCCAGGGGTGAAGGTACTGTCCTCAGTTATCTCATGTTCAGGATCTTGAAAACCATGTTTATTATAGTATGTTTTCTCTCTGGACTGTTTTAAGGAGGAAGAAAAACCAGTCCCAGTTACTCCATCTTGACACAGAAGGCAATCAAGCCACATTAGTTTTTTAACACAATTCTTTTTTGTGTGTGTGTGGAGACAAAGTCTCACTCTATCGCTCTCAGTAGAGTGGTGTGGAGTCACAACTCACAGCAACCTCCAGCTCTTGGGCTTAAGCGATTCTCTTGCCTCAGCCTCCCAAGTAGCTGGGACTACAGGTGCCCGCCACAGCGCCCGGCTAGTTTTTGATGCAGTTTGGCCGGGGCCAGGCTTGAACCTGCAGCCCTTGGTACATGGGGTCGGCGCCCTACTTGCTGAGCCACAGACGCCGCCCTTAACACAATTCTTGATATATATTTTTCCCCAGTCAAAGGCGCTTCTGGTATTTGCCCCATGGTGTCTCCTTTTCCAGATCTCAGTGACACAAGAAGCCAGACGATGAAGCTTTACTGACACTGGTCAGTGGTTCTTATTGACCTGTCTTTCTCCTTTGGCCTGGAGCTGCACAGAGCCCTCAGGGCCAGACCCTAGATGCTCCACACCGAGGCAGGGGCAGAGAACTGATGCTCACCAACAGCCCTCAGGAGGCAGCCCCATGTCAGGACCCTCTCCCTGTTGCCTCACGGGGAGCCCACCTGGGGTCTGCTGCTTTGTCTCCGTGTCATACATTTTCAGAAACCCAGTCACTCCCTGACTCTTTTATGAGCCTGGAAGCCTGTCCCAATAGGCAGTAGCCACTCTGGGAGCTCAGGGCCGGCCTCCAGCCTCCTCCCCTTGTTGGGCACGGCTGCCCCGTCTCTTCCCCAGATACCCAAGCTGCTCTGCCACCTCCACCTGTCCAGCTGGGTGCCGGAGATCTGTGCTCAGTGATTCAAGGGCATGGTGGTGTCCATGCCTTGGGCGCTATCTGAGAGTTGCCTGCAGCCTGAGATTTCCTGGTGCCGGGAGCATCAGGCTGTAACACCTGCCCCGGAACAGCTGCACTGGAGATGATTGTGACCCCTCAGCAGGCACTTCGTGGACAGCAGTAGCATGCCAGGCCCTGTGCTGGGTACCACAGTAGGGGGCCCAACCCCTGAGGTCAGGGTGGGGATGGGCACAATCGAGAGTATCGATGTCCACACAGGCAAGGTGACCGCAGCAGGGCCCAGCCTCGGGATGCATGTCACCTGTAGGCTGGGGTGTGCAGCTTGGTGACTCCATGAGGCTGGGCAGCCAGAGAAGGCCCTCTCAGCAAGCGTGGGCAGTAGGCCAGCTCAGCAACAGAGTCAGGGTGTCCTGAGGCCAGAACAAGAGACCCGGGGTCTGGGACTTGAGTGAGGGAAGAGATGCAGGGTGAGTGTAGCTGGCAGCGGGGATCTCGGAGCTGAGAGGAGACCTCTGGTGGCACAGAAGAGGAGACAGCCTGGAGAAGGGCAAGCAGGTCTTTTCCAGTGACCAGCTGCAGTTAACTGTGGCCAGCTCAGTTCTAAGCGCCGCCTCACAAACGCCTACCCCCAGTTCATCCCCGGTAGAGGCCAGGGAGACCCAAGCCAGGTCTGCCGAGTCTGGGCACAGTCTGAGGGCTTGCCCCACTTCTCTCTCTGGAAGGTGAAACTGGCCGGGTCCTGCAGATCTCAGCAGGCGTCAGACACGTGCAGCTGCCCGCCTACTCCGAGGTCAGCTTTTTCAAAGTGGATAAGGACAAACAAGAGACGTGCATTCAGACCCCATTGTGAGTGAGGGTGACACTGGACATGGTGTGCTGTCCAGGGGAGGGAAGGATGGAGGGCCCAGGGGGAAGTAGAGGGGAGGGGAGTGGTGAGGGGGCCAAGGACCAACTTCTCCCCTTCCTTCTTTCCTTCCCATTCCCCCTCCTCCCTTCCTCCTTTTTTCCTTCCATCTTTCTCTCCTTCCATCCTTTCTTCCCAAAGAAACTTTTTCCTTGGCATCTTTAAAACTCATGTCACAGACTTCAGGACAGTTGCGGCCTGTGACTGTCCTCCAAGCATGTCAGCCTTCTCTCCCAGCAGTCTCTTCTGTAAACACACTGTGATAACTCACCTGAGCTCAGTGTGGAGGGGTCTGATCAAGGCCGGGGTGGCTGTGGGGCTCAGGGGTGGACTCCTATGGGGACAGATTCCCCATCTTAGGCCCCACACTCAAGTGCAGCATCTGCAGGGAAGGACCACAGCTTCCAGCACAGCGTCTGCATCCTGTGTGTGAGGAAGTTGGGGCTCCCTGAGTATACATGCAAGCTAGTTGTAGGTCCATCTGGGTCACATTCATTCCTGTGACACCCCCCCCAAATCAGGGCCAAGTCCTAGTCATGACCTTTCTAAGGTTTGCACTGAGGAACTAGCTCCCCCGGATTGCAGCATTCTGCCGCGTCTGCTGCAGACCCTCTTGGCATTTGAGGCAGTGAGCCCCTGGCCAAGTCCCCCACATGTTCTGCGACACCTAGCCAGAACCCCTCACCCTGAAGCCAAGGCCCCATAGCACCTCCAAGGGTGACACCAAGACTCTGGCCCTGAGTGCTCCCGGGGGCAGAGTTGGCCTCCCCAGAGCTCACTCTGGGCAAACAAGAGCCCCCCACCCCCACCCCTCAGGACCTGAGAAACCATTGTTCCTACCATTCGTGGTCAGAATTTAGAAATGACTTTAGAAGCCACGTGTAAGTGTGACACTGTGGCTCAGCCATGCCCTTCAGGGGGTGAAAAGCCTCTTTGCCATTTCCTAGCCCTACTGGGCATTTCAGGTGGACTTGGACTGATTTTCAAGGTGATGTGGCTGGAGTTGGCATAAATAACGAGGCAGCGGCTGTCCCTTCCCACTGGGAGAGCTGCTGTCTCAAGGGGGCGGCCCTCCTGCTTGAGAGTGGCTGAGGGCCCCAGAGCTGAGCACAGGCTGAGTCCTGGGATCAGATCGTGAGCCCCGTATCAGGTGAGCAGAGCTAACCGCCCTTTTCCCTTCACAGTGGCTTCGAGTGCATGCCTTATCCGTTGTCCAGCCTCCTGTCCAGGGTGCTGGAGCCCCAAACCACTGTGGAAGATGCTGAGGCCAACCTGCCCCTCCCCAAAGGAGACCTGAAGCCAGTGGTGGACTCAGGCATCTCCCATGGCCAGGGCGACACCCCCGGTAACCATCCTGGTGAGTGCAAGGAGTGGACCAGCTGGGGGTGGGCACAGCAGTCAGGGTGTGGGGGAACGGTGCCCAGAGCCAGGCCCCCCTCATGGGGCAAGGAGGACCCTTTCAGGGCCAGTCACCACAGAGCAGGTTAAAGGGCAGGGAGCTGGCCGTCCTGGCTGGCCATATCCCTACCACACAAACCCAACATGCATTCCAGGGCAGGGTCAGGTCACTTTGTCTGCCCCGAGCCTGCAAGGACTGCAGCACCCAGACGACCCACTCAGGGCTGAGTTCTGGGTCTATCAGGCCAGTGCTTGAGCCCAGTGGGCACAGGCCTGTGGTCAGCTTGCACATGGCCCCTGACCACTCCTGTGGCGCTGGAGCCCCATGGTGACCCCACTTGAGGCTCTGTGGCCCTGACTGCCTGAGTGTGGTCTGGCTCTGGCTAGTTCTGCCCCTGTGCCTGTCAGTCCTGGTGCTGGGGCAGAGCCTCCCCTAGGCAGGGCCAGGTGACCCTGCTCTTCTGCAGATGTTCTGCCTAGATTTGGCACAGACTGTTCCAGAACAGGAACAGGTGCTGAACCTGGGGAGTCGAATCAAAGTTTAGTCGCTACAGTGTGGGTTTGGGGACACCATGTCCTCCCATGTAACCCATGTCCTACCATGTGACCTGCACACGGGGGATGAGGGCATGCAGGCATCGTGTGCACAGAGACATCTCAACCAAGCAGCACTGTGGGAGTGCTTGACTGGGTTCTAGTCTGTCGAGGACAGGATGGCTTGATAAACAGGGCTCAGGTGTGGGGGGCCTGTCTCGCAGATTCATGGGCTTTCTGGGTTTGAGGAACTTCAAAAAGGGTCCAGCTGGCAGCTGATGTCCCCTGGCTCCACACAGGGACCTGAGCCCTGGGCCACAGAGCAAAACAGGGCAGATCTCAGGTGTGGAGCAGCGGTGCCCCGCCCCCGATGGTGTCCCAGTCATCACAAATGCACCCATGCCAGCCTGCCTCATGCTGCTCTCCCACCTGCTACACACCAGCCATCTTCCCCAGGACGTGCACAGATGGCCGCCAGCCAAGTGCCATCCAGTCAGACCACCATGCCCCATGTGCTTCCCACCACGTGCCACACAGGGGCCCACACAAGCCCTTGCTGCCTCCCACCTGCCCAGGCCCTTCAGCAAGCACTGGGCAGACTGGACCCTCCTGCCTGTTCCCCTTACCCCGGGGTGGTCCCCTGTCCTGCGTCTCTGGCCAGGCTCAAGTCCTCACACCCACTGCCCAGGGCACTGCAGCCCCACCAGCTGCACAGCTGTGTGAGCTCAGCAGTCTAGGGCCCAGGATAGTGTTGGCAGGTGGCGCCTGAGCTCTCTGTGCCCCTGTGGGCCTGCAGCCCTCCCTGGCCTTCTGGTCATTGCCCACAATGGCCCCCATTTGCGTCAGTGATCCTGCCAGTCCTCCCTGAGGTTCCATCATTGGTGGCTGAGGTGGCAGGAAGTGACATGAGGTGGCCTTGCAGGCCCTCAGAGGGAAGACACCTCCAACCTGAGTGTCCCCTTGGGTGCTTATCCCCATCCCTTCTCACCAGCCCCACTCTGGAAGCTTCCCCCCCAACCCTGCCCTGTCCCACCTCAGTGGCTAGCGGGCCTCCAGAGCCCCCAGAGCTGCTCCAACAGCGGTCCCATGGAAGGCGGCAGAAAACCAAAGGCTGGACCTCTGTCCCCCAGCCCAGAGGCCACCCCACAGCACAGGGGTGGGAGGCCAATCCTCCCTTGGCAGAGCTGCAGGCCCAAGGCCACAGGACCCTGAGCACCTCTGGGGGCAACGTGGTCCAGCCCAAGGACCAGCAGGAGACAGGGCCTGGCACACATAGCATCTGCTTCCACCTCAGTTTATGGGCGCAGTTTTATGCCACATCGGCGGAATAGCTCTCACATTTCTGCGTAAAAATACTCGGTGGGCGCCACTCCCCGTGCTAGGAAAGGTTTTCAGAGCCAAGTAACGATGTCTCTATTAGAACCAGGCCTCGGAATGCAGGGTCCACGCAACACCCGCCTGCCCTCCTGGGAGTACCGACCCCGTGGGACCAGTCGGCCTGAGTGCTGGTCTTGCCAAACAGGCCTGGGGTGGGGCCTCTGCTGGGGTTGCTGCCCCCGGGAGCTGGACCTGGTTTCTAGCTTGGCTGTGACACAAATGCCCAGGCACAAACACCATTAATTGGGGGAAGCCTGGAGGAACTTGTTCTTGTCCAAAGAATGGCCTGGGCAGGGTGTGGCATCAGCCCAGCGCCCCTCCCCAGCGGCATCTGGGACTACCCAAGCAGCCGCCCCCATTTTCAAGCTTACTCTCTCTCTACCTCAGTTTCCTCTTCCGTAAAATGAGGAGGGCGGCAGCCGCCTGAGTTCTGTTTGCTGGCTGGCACCCTGTCACAGTGTCTGCCCTGTGGAGTCCAAACTGAGAAGAGAGGGAGGCCGGGGGCCAGGGAGTTGCTCCCTGCCACTTTTACTTTCTTCAAGCCCAGAATCTCTCTCATAGGGGGTTCGTTGGGCGGAACTCAGCTGGGACACAAGACCCTTGCCCTGGCAAGAACCCCTGGACAGGTGGTTCTGGGCACTCAGGTCCCTGTTGGGACTGAACTGGACAACGGGGCGCTCAGGGGCTGGTGGTGGTAACCTGGACCACTGAGTCATCAGTGGGACTTGGAGCACATCCTCCCAGGACCAAGCACTAGATCTCACGCCTCAGAAACACTTTCAAATTTGAGGGAGTTTCCCAGATCGCTGCCAGCCGCATGGGAAATTCAGATCCCAGGCAGGAGAGTCCATGGGCCAAGCAGAGTGGAGGGCCCAGGCCTCGAGGGCTTCACTTTTTTGGCAAACTGTGATGGACTTGAATGGAATGTAGACTCCCCACTCCCTCCTCCCTCTCTATCCTCTCCTCTCTCTCTCTCCCCCTCTCTCCCTCCCTCCCTCTCTCTCCCTCTCTCTCTCCCCTCTCTCTCTCTCCCTCTCTCCCTCCCTCTCTCTCTCTCCCTCTCTCCCTCCCTCT
>CAUYON010138763.1:0-16720 GCA_963573935.1 Arctocebus calabarensis
CTGTTTTTTTGTTCCAGTTTGGCCGGGGCCAGGTTTGAACCTAACACCCTTGATATCTGGGGCTGGCGCCCTGCCCACTGAGGCACAGGTACCGCCCAATCTAATAATATATTTTTTAAGAGACAGGGTCTCAAGGCAGGCTTAGTGGCTCACAACTGTAATGTTAGCGCTCCGGGAGGCCAAGGCTGGGCAGATTGTCTGAACTCAGAAGTTTGAGACTAAACTGAGACCTTGTCTCCAAAAATAGCCGGGCATTGTGGCAGGTGCCTGTAGTCCCAGCTACATGGGACGCTGAGGCAAGAGAATCACTTGAGCCCAAGGATTTGAGGTTGCTGTGAGCTATGACGCCAAATCACTCTATCAAGGGTGACAAGGTGAGCCTCTGTCCCCCTCAAGATAAAAAGAGACAGGGTCTCAGTCACCTAGGCTAGAGTGCGGTGACCACATCATAGGTCACAGCAACCTCGAACTCCTTAGCTCATCCTATCCTCTTGCCTCAGCCTCCTGAGTGGCTGAGACTACGGGTGTGCACAACCACGACCAGCTAATCATAATTATTAATAATTTTGACATGTGCTACTGGTGTTGCCTTCATGTTTTCAAGAGTCCTTATCTTTAGCATGCATCAGAATTACCTGAGGATTTATTAAAAATACAAATCACTGGGCCCTTCCACCAGAGTCTCTGACTTTGTACTCTGGAAGGGGGGAACCTAAGATTGTATTTCTCAAAAGATCTCCGGTGATGCTGATGCTGGTAGGCCAAGGACCACTCTTGGAGAACTGAGGCACTATTTAGGAATGAAATGATGTGATGATGGAAATTTTCTTCCAAATAAGAGTAGGGAGTAAATAGCCATAGCAAGAATGGCCACAAGGGGGTTATTATTGAAGCTGCAGTTGGGTACAGAGGCTGTATTATGCACTCTCTGCTGTATACTGAAATTTTCCATAATACACATAATGATTACAGAAGAATTCCCCTGATCTGGCCGGGTGACAGAACCTGGGTCCCTCAAGTCTAATCCCTTCAACTGCAGCAGCTTTTGTCCCTTTGTGGTTCCCCAGGAGGAGGAAGGAGCACAGGCTCTGCCCTGCCCCACGTCTCCCAGTCCCACCCGGCCTCCTTCTGAGATCACAGCCCTCTACCCCTGCCACACACAGACACACACACACACACACACACACACAGGCCCATCCCAGGCTCTAGGTCCTAGGGAGGAAGAGGCAGGTGGGTGGGGAGGGCATGTCTTGCCTGCAGCGTGGAGATGACGCCAGTGGCCACCTGGAGGACAGCACTCACAGTGTCTGACACTTCAAATACAGCTTCCTTGTCCTCCTGGGGGACACATTGTGGCAGGTGAGGACACAGAAGGGTTAGGGTTAGGGCACCTGTCCCCACAATCCCAACCCTCCCCCAAGGCATCCTCACTTCCTTCTACTAGGAACTCTCAGCACCCCAGCTAAGCAAGGGCAGGGGGCTCCAAGGGTGGCCATGGAGCTATGTGCACAGGGTGGGAGGTGGCAACTCCAGGAGGCCCCACTGGATGAGTCAAAGCCCTGAGAACTGAAGTGTGGTCACAGGCAGTGGGGCTGCCCCTACCCTGGCCTCATACCTGCAAGTCCTTGTTGTAGGTGCTTGGGAGTCCCTTCAGGGTCATCAGGAGCCCAGCGCACTGCAGGAGAGGAAGGCTCAGAATCTGGGACCCGGGAGCCTGTCCTGGGAGTCCCCCCAGGACCCACCGGCTCATCCCAGAGGCCTAGCCTCTCTCTGCCCTGCTCACCCGCCCAAACACACGCCCCGCCTTGCTCCGGATCAGCTCCAGACTGTCTGGGTTTTTCTTCTGGGGCATCAAGCTGCTTCCGGTGCTGGGGACAGAGATGCTGGGACTGAGGTGGCCCGCCTTCCCTTGGCTGGTCAGTTGGCAGGGGCAGGACAGACCCAGCAGCACATTGTCCAGGTCTGACCAAGAGGTGGACTGGGGAGGAAGGAAGCTGTGGCAGTGGTAGAGAAGTAGGACAGGATGGTGGCGGTGTGGGCCTTACCTGTAGGCATCTGAGAGCTGCACAAAGCTGAACTCCTTAGTGCCATAGAGGATAAGGTCCTCGGCCATCCTGCTGAGGTGGGTCATGCACAGTGAAGCCCAGAACAGGAACTCGGCTTGGGAGGGAGGGCGGCTCTTGGTTACCAGGCCTCACTTCCTCCCCACCCAGCCTGACTGGAAGGGGTGGGAGGAGCCTGGAGAAAAGCTGGACTGGGGATAAAGGTGGAGAACAGTGCAGGGGGCAGGCCTCTAAGACTCACCCACAAAGTCTCGCTCACTGGTGGCATCCATACTGTTAAGTGTGATGGCCCCAAAGTTCAGTTCTGGGGGTGAGGGAGGAAGAGGGGCTAGGCTGGAGGGCAAGGAGAAGCATCCCATGCCCCACCAGGCTTCCCAGACATCTCCCCTTAAGCCTCTCTCAGGGAAGAGACAGGAGGTGAGGGGATCTCAGGCACAGAGGGAGGGAGTTTTCCAGCACCAGGCCCCCCTGCCATAGGCGAGCCTTGCCTCAGTAACTGCAGTTTTTAGAGGCAATAAATAAAGGTTCCACCCAGGAGCCCCTGCCCTCTTGTCTCCTGTGTGTCTACAAGACCCGGTAGATGCTGAGAGTGGCTCTCCCGAAAGAGGAAGGCAGGGGCCTTACCTGCTCGGAGCAGCTCCCGGTCCACACCCAAAGGATTGCCGGCAATGGCACCGCTACAGGGACAGGGGGCACATGGTGACAGGGCTCCCAGCAAGAAGGCCCTGACACGCATACATGCACATGTGCACATACACACCTAAATATATACACATACAGCTTGGAGCTCTGCTCCTTCCCTGGCCCAGTCATCCCTGGTGCTAGCACACTTGTCCCCATGCAGAGAAATGGTAGGTGGTGAGCAGGGCTGGAGCTCTCCAAGAGAGGCTCCTGAACAGCCTGGCACCCTGCTCACACACATTTGCTAGCTTGGCTGTCCCCACTGTAGAGAGAGCTGGGTGTCTGTGCAGGGTCCCCCTCCTAGCTGATTACCTGGCTTTCTCTTGTGCTCTGTCCTTCCCCCAAAGGGTCATGCTAACCAGGTAGCAGTGACCCCACCCTCACCAGGCCCTCCGGCACTGGGGTCTTGCTCACCTCCCCAGGGGCAGGACATTGATCCGCTTCCGCACCTCCAGCAGTCTCTCAGAGTCTCGGGTCAGTGCCACAGCATGACTGTGGGAAGTGGGGGTAGGAGGGTCAGGGCAGCCCAGGGGTCCCTCTGCATCACAGCCCATCACAGCAACCTGGTACCACACCCTGCTCACCTCAGGATCCAGTGGCTCCAGCGGATGGGCTGTGCCCTCTGCAAGTGCGTGTACCCTGGGAAGAGGATGTCACGTTCCCTGTGGGGGAAGAGAAGTGGCAGGGGCTCAGGGCCAGGGTCAGGTAGAGACTTGACTGGAAGCTCAGGCAAGGTCTGCCTATAACACCCGGGACCCTGCAGGACTGAGCCACTCCAGGGAAGAGCAGGGCAGACCTGCCAGGCTCTGCCTACATGAGGGACCCATCTCCTGGGGTCAAAGGGGCCTAAAGAGAAAAGAGGCCAGGAGTGGGATGGTGTGATCCAAGGACTGGGGCAGGGCTGTGGGGCCTTTGGGAGTGAGGATCTGCCAGGACCAAGTGGGGATTACACCCTGAGCCCGGGCCTCTGTCACCAGGCAGCTCTGAGTAGGGGCCAGGATAGGGAAGGAGGCCCATGGCAGAGACGACATGGTGGTGAGAGACCATGCCTGTGGATACCCAAGAAGCTCCCGAGGACCCCAGAAATGGTTGGGACACATTAAAGTAGGCAGAGCAGAGGCAGGAGTGCTGTTGGTGATGGTAGTTTTGTGGGTTTTTTTTTTTTAACAGCTTCACTGAGATATAATTCACAATACAATTTGTCCATTAAAGTATACACTTTAGTGTACAACCATCACCACTGTCAATTTTAGAACATTTTTGTCACACCATAGAAAAACCGTGAACTCTAGTAGACACTCCCTATTTCTCCTTGCAGCCCCCACCCACATCCTAGAGTGGTGATTCTTGTACCCTTGTTCCCCCCAGGTGGCTGGAGTCTGTGAAATAGGGGTCACAGAGAGTTGGTGACAAGGAGAGGTCAGTCTGTCTCTGACTCTACTAGGGACTTCTCAGCAGCTCCCTGGCTGGCTCTGTGAGAAGGTCACAGAAGCCAAGGTTGAATACTGAATGTTGAAGCTGAGTGAGGATGGAGAGTGTAGGGTCAGGACACGGGGCACAGGCAAGCTGAGGGGTGACTGAGTTCTGCATGCATGGACGGCCCATTTCCTTTGGCCTCTTGGCATGTGCTTGGTGCCTTAGCCTGCTGCCCTCAAATCTTCAAAGATGAAGCTTACCCTACCTCCTGAGCTAGGAGATGCCCACACCTGGGTGTCTGCCCTGCTTCTAGAATTCTGAGACCCCCCTGTCACTCAGACCTGCTCCTCCTGCCACCTGGGTCTGGAGTTCAGGCCACCTGCCTAGGGGTAAGGAGACTCTGGGTACCCTCAGGCCTCTCTCTGACCCTGGGTGTCCAAGGGGGACTCACGCCTCTGCTCGATCCACCATGGTTCTGATGAGCTCCCAGAGGAGGGCCGAAAGCGTAGAGCACGTCTGTCGCATCCACAGCCTGAGGTCTGTGACCACCTGTGTGGGAAAGCAGGTGACACTTAAAGAGGGTACCAGACAGGGAAGCCATGGAGCGGGGCAGGGGTGCTGGTGGCACCTGGTCATTCCGACTGCGTCCTGTGTGCAGCTTCCCTGCAGTTTCTCCAATAAGCTCCTAGGGTGCAAGGAAGACGGGTCAGCATCTACAAACTCACAACGTGAGGGGCTGACCGAGGTGGGGCAGTTCCTCACTAAACCCTCCTTGTCCCCACCCCAGGGTCCTGGTCCTGCCCAAGCTTTTGTCATCTCTGCAGAGCCCTCCTGTTGGAGTCTTGCCTGCTTTCTTCTAACAATGAAAGGGACAGAACAATGGTACTTATGCTCTAAGTACCAGGACAAGGTGGAGAGGGGAGGCCAGGAAGGAAGAGATGGAGGTGGGGCACATACCTTCAGGCGTCTCTCATTGGCTGTGTGGATGTCCTCATCATTGGGATTTAGTTTGAAGGTGCCCTGGGCCCACTCCTCAGCCACCTACAGCAGATGCCAGCAACCCTGAGGTCAGGTAGGCAGGCACTGGCAGCTGTGAAGCCCCTGCACTGGTCCCATGTTTTCCCTGATGACTGGCTGTCTCTATGCAGGAGTGAGTCCTGGAAAAGGACTGGCACAACCCCCACCATTGAGAATCTCAGGCCTAGCACATCTTTGCCCATGAACTATGGAGACCAAGTAGGTCACTAGAGGATGAAGAGAGAGGCTGAGGTGGGACCATCGGAGGACAGAAGTTCAAAACCAGCCTGACCAATGTAGTGAGATCCTGTCTCTACAAAAAATTTAAAAATTAGCCAGGCATGGTAGTGCGTGTCTGTAGTCCCAGCTACTTGCGAGACTGAGGCAGGAAGACTGCTTAAGCCTGGGGAGTTTGAGGCTGCAGTAAGCTATGATTTCACACTGCACTCCAGCCTGGGCAACAGAGCAGACCTGGTCTCAAAACAAAACTAGGAGAAAAAGAAAGAAAAGAAAAGCTAGCATAGCCACCATAGCCCATGGCTAAACAGCACCTCTGAAAGTATACAATTACTACAGTGTGAAACCTCAGGCCTAGGACACTGAAATCTTTGCTCACAGATTTGGTGGGAGCCTGGGGCCACAGGGAGGGATTCTAGGGTGGAGATGGGACATGGTGAGTACCTTGTCCAGGCCGCAAAGTATCTGGTCCATCTCGGCCTTGGTGAGGAGCCCCGCCTTCTCCAAGCCCCTGCTATAGGCCTTGCTGCCCTGGACATCCACCTCCCACAAGTGCCGGTCATAGGTGATAGATGCGTTGAACTTCTCCATGATGGGGTCCACTGCACCCACAAACCGGCCACCCCACAGCTTCCCACTCTGCCAGGAGAGCAACAGCAGTTAGTCCCCTCGCTGCCCCCCAGAACAGTGTCTCTCACAAATGGCCCTCAGGAAAGTTACCGGGTCTGATGGCAGCTGAGGCCGCTGAGCAGGATTATTTTAACTGACCAGATAAGAAAACTGAGAGTCAGAGGGTCAGGAACGTGCCCAGAGCCTCTCTGGGAGTGAGCATGTGAAAGTGGCTGGACACTGAAGACTCACCATATAGCATGACTCCAGGGAGATGGTGGGAGGGTACATGACACCCCTGGGACCAAAGCAAAACTCCTGGGACCTTGCCTGCCACTGACCAAAGTGAGGAGCTGCCCCAGAATCCAGAGTTTTAATCCAGCTCTGATGTGCCAGTGATAATGATAATAATACTGGCTAACACAACCACTTTCTTGCTGTGTGCCAGCTGCCATTCTAATTGCTTGGCATGTATTAACAGCAGTTCTCTCAGGTAAGCACCAATACTAGTCCTCCACGCAGGGGGGAAACTGAGGCATGGAGAGGTTAGGTAGCTTGACTTTTCTATGGGTGGGAAAGCCAGGGCAGTAGCCCCACAGTCTGAAGTCACAGTCTATGCTCTCAACACCTTGTTCCACCAGGGCTTCTGAGCTTGGCTCTGGTGTCCTGAACTTTTGCTGTAGAGAAGAGCAAAGAGACACTTGAGGGGCCTCATTACACTAAAGTTGCCATATCTCTCTCCTCCACACCCTGGAGTAGGGACTCCCACGCCTTTGGCTCTGCAGAGCACCTCTGACATCCCCATTGTCACTGGCCTTCTAGGAGGCCACCGGCTGAGCCCTCGTCCCCCAGTAGCCAAGGGCAGGAGGATGGGCAGGGGGATGGGACAGGAGCATATGTGTTTTGAACAGGGACAGATACGGGGATTACAGAACACCTGGCAAGCAGCCCCAATGCCCAGAATGCCAAAGACTGGGTGGAGGGTGCTCGGGGAGATGTGAGCATGTTACTTCACTGGTCTCCTTTCTGTGGTTGGGAGTCTGCAATGGCTACTGGAGACATAGGTCCTCCTGTGTCCCTCTGCAATTCCCCAGACCTCCTTTAATACCCAGATTAAATAACTTGTCTAAACTTTAGGGTTATTCTCTACAAAGCAGGGATGTTCTATGTAATAGGGCTGTTGTGAGCATTCAATTAGAAGCATCTGAAAAGCGCATGTACAGCACGTGCCTGGAGCTCAATGAGGATTCAGTAGATGCCAACCATTGCTAAGGGACGGCTGAGGACTATAGGCCTCAGGTGTGTTTTAGCTCCTCTCCTGGTTCCTGCGAGCACCTCAGGGACCTCCATGGTGCTCTGGCTCTAGGCTGTGAGCTGACCCCTCTGTGCCCAACAGCCTGGCTGCCAAAGGACTCTGCCCTGTGGAGGCAGCCTCCACCCTGTCAGCCTTTTGAGCTGGGCCTGCCCTTTACCTCTCAGCTGTCCTGCCAAGCCTAGATCTCCAGCAAAATACCATGTGGGACTCTAGTCCTGACTACCTGGGCTCGAGGGCTCGGGCCAGCCAGTTGGAATCAGGAGCCAGCCTACCCTGTACACCCAGCAGGCTGCTAGGCCTCCCTCCCTGGGTTGTTAGTAATAACAATTACTTAACAAGCTACACTGCAGCCAAACCAATTAGTACCAACCTACAGGATGGCCTTGGGCAAGCTAAGGTTACTGGCAGCATTTGTCAACCTGACTGCAGAACACCCTGCTCTGAGACCAAAAATGACCCAAGGAGGAGATCAGAGTAAGATGCCTCTACTAGGGCACTGAGGAGAAGGGGAGGTTGAATGTGGTAGGAGAAGGCACTACTCTAAGCCAAGGCACATCTGGGCAGAATAATCCCTTTGGAGCAAGGGATCAGGGGCTCTGAGCGGGCCTAGGTTGAATGAACAACAGCCAAACTAGAATGTTTGAGGGAAATATAAGTATTATTATATTAGCCACCAATCACCAAGTACCTCCTATTGCTTGGTCTTGTGCTAGGGATAGTACACATGCTATCACACGCTCCTGGGAGTGCAGGGCACTGTTACCCATGTTTTACAAGTGAGGAAAGAGGTTCAGAGAGCTCAGGTGACTTTGGTACAGAAACTACGTCTGTTTGGCTCCAAAGTCCAGGCTCTGCCCCCAGACCTCCACCAGGACCCAGAACCTTACAGGGCAGGCATTCTCATCCCATTTATTCAGATGAACTGAGAGAGAGGAAGTGATTTATCAGCTACTGAGGGCCAGAAGCAACTGGAACCTCTCCTCCTGCTTTCCAGGCCCAGAGTTCCCTTCATCAGCATGAAGGAAATAGTCCCTTCTACCTGAAGAGTTCAAAGTAATAACCTCATGGTCCAGTATCATACAGAGGGAGGCAGACAGGTATTATTGTCTCTATTTGGCAGACAAATTAACTGAGGTCCAAGAAAAAAAACCTGTATCTTGGACTGCTGCCACTCAGTGGTGGGGAAGAGAAACCAGGAGTCCCTGGCCCTAAGAAGCAGAGGCCAATAAGATAGAAGGGACTGGGTACTGGGGCCACTGGATCATAGAGGGAAGTTCCCACCTCCTGATTCCATATGCCAGCATGGAGGATAAGGATACTTTGGGGGCTGAGCCTTTTTCGCTAGATAGGGAAAACTGCTGCAGGAGAAGAAGGGGTGTGGTACAGGGTGGAGACTGGCAAGAGGACATGTGCAAGAAAGAAGGAAGAGGTGAGGGCCTGAAGGAGTATGCAGCACCTGTCCTGGCCAGGTTGGCGGCTCTGTCAGGTCAGGTCAGGGTCACCCTCCTCAATAGTGTGGGTTGGTGGGTTTACTACACGGGCCTCCAGGAACACTAGTAAATTCCTCTCTGCTGGCTCTAGCAGGTGCGCCTGAGGGTGCAGGTCTCCCAGAGCCAGCCAGGACAATCATCAGGAGTGAGACCGGCAGCAGCTCTAGATCCCGTGCGCAGGTCACGGGCTCGGCTGGCGCCCAGGGCGCCCCTCCCTCCTCGCTTGGAGCCTCGGAGGACCCGGGTCCCCAAGATCCTACTCACCTCCGATGCCATGTTTGGCGGTTCCTCGTCGTCCAAGAGCCTCGATCCTCCGGGTCTGGAAGACAAGACAGGACTGACACCTCCTTGGCCAGCGGGGTCCCCGGGTGGGGCCGGCTCTGAGCTTGGGCCACTGCGCCTGGCCGAGCGCAGCCCTCGGGGAGACGGGCGTGGGCAGCCACAGCGCGCGTCACGGTCCTCGGCGTCCTCCGCTCCCGCCCGACCCCGCCCGTCAGGCCATCGCGCACTCACCACCGCCTGGTCGCGTGGTCAGCCCCTCGCCGGCTACCTGGTGGGACCTTTCTGGCCAGGATGGCGACAGACGCTCTTCGGCCCTGCCCCCGCCTCCCGCGGCGGCCGCACCAATCCAAGGTGGCCCTGCCAGATGGGCGTTGCCACTGCCCTCCAACCCCGGCCGTGGGCGGGACCACCTCCGGCTGAGCTCGGGGCGGAGCTGGCCCGGGGCTGGGAAGCTGGCTGTGAGGGTGGAGCCCGCGCGTCAGCTCTCGGGTCAGCAAACTCTCTGGCCGCCCAAGACCGGGCTAAGGGTAGAGGCAATGAAATCAGGTCCAGGCCTGGAGAGTACACAGGGTACGTAAAGTGAAATGGCATGTGCTCTCATTCATTCACTCAACAAACACACCACAGCACCTCCTATGTGCCAGGTATAGAGTTAGACATCGAGGAAAAAGAAATGAACGTGAGAAATGACGACTGCCTTCGAGAGGTTCCAACAAAGTGTGGACTAACTGTGCGGGAAGCACAGAAGGGGTGTCTGTCTCGAGTGCTCAGGGAAGATGACCTTAATATGGTTAGTTAACTGATTATTCGACAAAAATGATGCGCTGGATTTTGGACGCTGGGGTACTGCAGAACTTTTGACAAATGGGTTTCTAGTGAAGATGTCCCCTGAGTGGCTCTTAGAAGATGCGGGGAATTTGCCCAAGTGAAAAGGGGAGAACACTGGGGGCAGAGGGAGCGGGCCGTGAATGTCTGCTTGGAGAACAGGAAATCAACAAAGTGGCCATAAGAAAGGGTCAGGGTTAGAGAGGAGAGGAGGGCATAGGTTGGGGCAAGATTGTGAAGGTTCTGATGTCAAGGGAAGGAGTTTGTTTGTGGTCCTGTAGATCATGGAGAGCCAATCGATTTTCAAATCGGGAGCCTAATTTGTTTTTTAGAAAGATAAACCTAGAAATGTTGAGGATAGACTGGAGGGGAGAAAATACAAAGCACTGGGATGCCTTGTGAATTGAAGGTTTTTACCCCTTGCTCAACTTGCAGGGTGTTATTTGGAGTTACCAGAATGTATCAGGCTGTTTTGAGCCTTCTTAAATTTTCTTCCCTGTGCCTAAAATGCCTTTGTCTCACTGTCTTGCCACCTCCCATTTGCCCACCAATAGTCTAGCCAAGCATCATCAACATAGGGTTGACGCCTTGCCGATCCAAGCATCCAACCCCAGGCTCTCAAGTACTCATGGAGCATAGGTGTGTGAAGCAGTCTTTCCTTGAATTGAGACCATCATAGTTGCTTCTGGGCCTGAAGCTCCTTTGGAGCAAAGTTTTATTCACTACATCTCTGTGACCTGACCCCAGCCCTCTCCTGTCTCCCCACTCAGAAATCCCAGAACGAGGCTGCAGTAGGTAACAGTAAGGATGAGAAACACTGTGAGACCAGTCATCAGCCACTGGTCCTGAAAAATGGTGTAATGGCAAGTCCCTGGGATCCACCAACTAGTGTCTGAGGCTTGACATCCCTTCCTGGGAGACCAATTGTGAAAACCAGCAGCACTTTGCAAACATGAGGTCACATTTCTGAATATCCAGCAACATACAGGGGCCAAATGCTTTGGCAAATAAATTGAGACTACGATGGAAGTTGAGGAAGATGTCTGATAGCAGGATTGTAACCACAATACCTGGGTTACACAAACCTGGGTAACTCACCAGGTGCCAGGCTCTGTGTTAATGTGTTTCACATTTTATCCTCATAACAGGTTTATTTACAGATGAAAAAACAGAAGCTTCAAGGGATTAAGGGTTAGAGGACATGACATGTCTGTTCATGGGCACCCAGGTACAAAAGGACAATCAATCTAGCTGCCCACATGACAGAAAAGAGGCTGTCAAAATGCTATTTGTTTGCAGCAAATAGCAAGCTTTGCCTGTGTGGAGGCCACTCCATGGTGATAGGGAATCAGACTCAGGAAGAGGAAAAGACAGGGAGGCCACATAAAGGCTTGTGAAGGAAAACAAACAAAAAAAGCTCTAAGCAAGTCAAAGGAGTCTGCAGCTGAGTCCCTGACAGTAGACACTAAAGTGAACATGATATGTAATCTTGAGGAAGCATCCTTGGCATTAAAGAATCATGGGAGCAAAGTAGCGGTTCATAAAAAAAATGTGAGATTTCCTTGCCTCCCCATTGGTTAGTTCATTATCAGTGCAGGGAAGCTGGTCAAGAAGAACAGGTCATCTCTAACACCAGGAAACTACCCTCTGCTACCTGTAGTCCATAAAGAGGTTAGAAAAAGGCTCACCACAAATGGTAACTATATATAGAAGACAGTTTTCTCTCTTCTCAATTTCTTTTTTAAAAGATAGGTGACTATATAAAGTAAAAATAATAATGTACTGCTAGTTTTATAATAAAAGAGAGAAGAGGCTAATGGAATTATACTATTATAAGTTTCTTACATTAGACACAGAGAGGTATAATATTCATTCAGATTAAACTGGGATAAGTTAAGAATTCATATTATACCCATCCCCAGAAAGACTGTGTTCATACTGGGATTTCTTATTTCCCTCTGCTATGGCTGTGACTGCATCTGGATCAAAACAGCCAGTTCCCAGGTATTTCCTACAGGACCACTTAAACAGGCAGCCACGCCCAGCCTTGCAGTATCAATAAAGCAGTTCTTTGAGGTAAAAAAAAAAATTCATATTATAACCCTAGAGCAATCAACTTAAAAAAAGAGGTACATCTAACATATCAATAGAGGAGAAAATGGAATGCTAAAATACACTCAATGCAAAAGAAGTCAGGAACAAAGGACAGAAGAACAAACAGAAAAATATAGCAAGATGATAGGTGTTAACTATATCATATTAACTGATCTCTGGCTGAGGCAAGAGACTCACTTAAGCCCAAGAGTTTGAGGTTACTGTGATGCCACAGCACTCTACTGAGGGCACCATAATGAGACTCTGTCGCCAATAAATAAATAAATAAACAAATAAAATGAAAGCAATTTTTGAAAAGCAGATTAAGATGTAAGTTCTTGCTAAAGAACTAAAAAAAAAAAAAAAATTAAAAACCAGTAAACCCCAGACCAGGGGGAGAATTTCATTATCAGAAGATAACATATTATTAGATTAAAATGTCCAATTTCTTTCTTTCTTTCTTTCTTTCTTTTTGAGACAGAGCCTCAAGCTGTCACCCTGGATAGAGTGACTCACAGCAACCTCTAATTCCTGGGCTCAAGTGAGTCTCCTGCCTCCGCCTCCCAAGTAGCTGGGACCACAGGCACCTGCCACAGTGCCCAGCCATTTTTTGGTTGCAGCCGTCATTGTTGTTTGGCGGGCCCAGGCTGGATTCGAACCCGCCAGCTCGGGTGTATGTGGCTGGCACCTTAGCCCATTGAGCCACAGGCGCCGAGCCTAAAATATCCAATTTCTAACAACAACAAAATAGTCACAAGGTATACCAAGAAATAGGGAAGAATGGTTCATTCAAAGGGAAACATAAATAGAAACTGTCTATGAAAAAAGAGAACTAGTAGAAAAAAGAACTTTCTACTAGATAAAGACTTTTTTATTTTCTTTAGAGATAGAGTCTCCCTTTATCACCTTCAGTAGAGTGCTGTGGCATCACAGCTCACTGCAACCTCCAACTCCTGGGCTTAGGTGATTCTCTTCCCTCAGCCTTCTGAGTAACTAGGACTACAGGTGCCTGCCACAATGCCCAGCTTTTTTGTTGTTGTTGCTGTTGTTGCAGTTTGGCCAGGATGGGTGCCAACCGGCCACCCTCAGTATATGGGGCTGGCGCCCTACCCACTGAGCCACAGGCCCTGCCTCTTTTTTTTTTTCTTTTTTTGAGGCAGAGTCTCACTATGTTGTCCTCTCACAGCAACCTCAAACTCTTGGGCTTAAGTGATTCTCTTGCCTCAGCCTCCCAAGTAGTTGGGATTACAGGCGCCCATCACCATGCCCAACTATTTTTTTTTTTTTTTATGCAGTTGTCATTGTTGTTTAGCTGGCCCGGTCTGGGTTTGAACCCACCAGCCTCAGCGTATGTGGCTGGCACCATAACCACAGTGCTAAGGGGGCCAAGCCTAAGAAGAAATTCTGAAGCTGAAAAACACAATAACTAAAATGAAAAATTCTGGGCAGTGCCTGTGGCTCAGTGAGTAGGGTGCCAGCCCCATATACCAAGGGTGGCGGGTTCGAACTCAGACCTGGCCAAACTGCAACAAAAAAATAGCCGGGCATTGTGGTGGGTGCCTGTAGTCCCAGCTACTCAGGAGGCTGAGGCAAGAGAATTGCCTAAGCCCAAGAGCTGGAGGTTGCTATGAGCTGTGACTCTATGGCACTCTACCCAGGGCAACAAAGTGAGACTCTGTCTCTATTAAAAAAAAAAGAAAGAAAGAAAGAAAAATTCCCTAGTGGAGTTGAAGAACTGAATCAAGCAAGCAAAAGAAAGAATTAGAAAGCTTGAAAAGAAGGCAATGGAAATGATCAAGTCTGGGGAACAGAATGAAAAAATATTGAAGAAAAGAGAACAGAACCTAAGAGATTAGTGGGAAGCCATCATACCGACTGACATACACCCTGCAGGAGTTCCCAAAGGAGAAGAGAGAAAGAAAGGTGTTTAGAGAGTATTTGAAGAAATAATAGCTCAAAACTTCCCAAACTTGACAAAAGATATGAATAGAAAAGTCCAAGAACTCAACAAATTCCTCATAACACGAACTCAAAAACCCACACCAAGACACATTATAATTAAACTTTTAAAAGCTAAAGAGAAAAACTTAAAAGAAGCAAAAGAAACACAACTTATCACACGTAAGTTAGCCTCAATAAGTTGAAAAATCATCAAGTTTCTCTTTTTTTTTTTTTTTTTTTTAGACAGAGCCTCAAGCTATCACCCTGGATAGAGTGTCATTGCATCACAGCTCACAGCAACCTCCAATTCCTGGGCTCACGCAAGTCTCCTGCCTCTGCCTCCTAAGTAGCTGGGACTACAGGCACCCGCCACAACGCCCGGCCATTTTTTGGTTGCAGCCGTCATTGTTGTTTGGTGGGCCCGGTCTGGATTCGAACCCACCAGCTCAGGTGTACATGGCTGGCGCCTTAGCCCGTTGAGCCACAGGCGCCAAGCTGAAAATCAGCAAGTTTCTCATTAGAAACCATGAGGTCAGAAGGCTGATAATATTCAAAGTAGCAAAAGAAAAAATTTCCAACAAGTATCCTATATCCAGAAAAACTGTCCTTCAAAAGTGGAATTAAGACATTCCAGATAAACAAAAGCTGAGGGAGTTTGTTACCACTAGACCTTCCCTGTAAGAAATGTTCAAAAAGGGGTCCTACAGGGTGAAATGAAAGAACACTAGACAGTAACTTCAAACCATATGAAGAAATAAAGATCTCAGAAAGCTAAATACACGGGCAATTATAAAAGTTTGGTTTTTTTTGTTTTGGGGTTTTTTTTTTTTTTTTGAGACAGAGCCTCAAGCTGTCACCCTGGATAGAGTGCGGTAGCATCACAGCTCACAGCAACCTCTAATTCCTGGGCTCAAGCGGGTCTCTTGCCTCTGCCTCCTAAGTAGCTGGGACTACAGGCATCTGCCACAACACCCGGCCATTTTTTGGTTGCAGCTGTCATTGTTTGGCTGGTGGGGGCTGGGTTCAAACCGGCCAGCTCAAGTGTACATAGCTGGCGCCTTAGCCCGTTAAGCTACAGGCACCGAGCCTAAAAGTTTGTTATTATTGTAACAACAGTTTATAATTTCACTTTTTGTTTTCCATGTGATTTAAAAGACTAATAAATTTCTTCAAAAAATAGTTATTAGTCTAAAAGCTAGTATTATTTTAACTGTGTTGTATTGTTTTGTTTAAGACAGAGTCTCACTTTGTCACCTTCAGTAGAGTGCTGTGGTGTCATAGCTCACAGCAACTTCAGACTCTTCAGTTCAAGTGATCCTCTTGCCTCAGTTTTCCTGAGTAGCTGGGACTATAGGTTCCTACCACAACACCCAGCTATTTTTAGAGATGAGGTCTTGTTCTTCCTCAGGCTGGTCTTGAACTTGTGAGCTCAAGTGATCCACCCACTTTGGCCTCCCAGAGTGTTAGGATTACAGGCGTGAGCCACTGCACTCGGCCTTGTAACTTTGGTTTGTAATTCCACATTTTATTTTCCACATAATTTAAGAGGTTAATGCATTTAAAAGAATTATTAATTCATATTTGGAGACACAATGTATAAAGATACAATTTTGTGGCATTAATAACTGAAAATGCTGGGGAAAGAGCTATAAACAAATAGTTTTTCAATGTTCTTGAAGTGAAACTGGTACAAATTCAAATTAGAGTGTTATTATTTTTGGATGTTAAATGTAATTTGTATGGTAACCACAAAGAAAATAGCTATAGAATATATACAAAAGAAAATGGGAAAGAAATTTAAACATTTCACTATAAGCAAACAAACAAAAACTAAACCAAAGTCAGTAACACAGGAAATGAGGAGGGGAAATGATAAGGCATAGAGAAAATAAATAGCAAAATGACAGAAGTAAATACCTACTCATCAGTAATTATTTTATTTTTTTCAGTAATTACTTTAAATGTAAATGGATTAAACTTCCCAATCAAAAAACAGATAATGGCAGAATGGATAAATACATGGATCCAATTATATGCTGTCTGTAGATCTAAAGACACAAATAGATTGAAAGTGAAAGGAAGGAAATTCTGACATATGCTACAGTAGAAATGAATCTTGAGAATATGCTAAGTATAATGAGTTAGACACAAAAAGACAACTACGGCATGACTACTTACATTAGGTACCTAGTGTAGTCAAATTCATGGAGACAGAAATAAGGGTGGTCAGCTGGGTGTGGGGGTTCACACATCTCTTACCCTTGCACGTTAGGAGGTAAAGGTTGGTAGATTGCTTGAGCTCAGGAGTTTGAGTAAGCTTACTCTTGAGCTCGAGTAAGAGCAAGACCCCATCTCTACTAAAAATAGAAAAACCAGCCAGGTTCTATGCCGGACACCTGTAGTCCCAGCTACCCAGGAGGCTGAGGCAGGAGGATCACTTGAGCACTGGAGTTTGAGGTTGCAGTGATCTACAATGATGCTACCACACCCTTCCCAGGGCAACAGAGTGAGAGTCTATCAACAACAACAAAAAAGAGAGTACGGAATTTAAATATCTTTTGATATCTTTTCTTTTTTTTTTTTTTTTGAGACAGAGCCTCAAGCTGTCACCCTGAATAGAGTGCTGTGGCATCACAGCTCACAGCAACCTCCAATTCCTGGGCTCAAGCGAGTCTCCTGCCTCCGCCTCCCAAGTAGCTGGGACCACAGGTGCCCGCCACAACGCCAAGCCTTTTTTTTTTTTTTTTTTT
>CAUYON010138766.1:0-42096 GCA_963573935.1 Arctocebus calabarensis
GAACTGCAAAAACAAAAAAATAGCCGGGTGCTGTGGCGGGCGCCTGTAGTCCCAGCTACTAGGGAGGCTGAGGCAAGAGAATCGCTTAAGCCCAAGAGCTGGAGGTTGCTGTGAGCAGTGTGACGCCACGGCACTCTACCCCGGGCGATAAAGTTAGACTCTGTCTCTACAAAAAAAAAAAAAAAAAGAGAAGATACTGAACATCATTAGTCATTAGGGAAATGCAAATCAAAAACACAATGGGATGTCACTACACACCATTAGGCAGGCTACATTAAAAACAACCAAAAAGAAGTGCGGGCAAGGATGTGAAGAGATTGAAACCCACGTGCACTATTGGTTGGGACTGCAAATGGTGCAGCCATTGTAGAAAATAGTATGACAGGGTCTCAAAAAGATTAAACACAGAATTCACATGATCCAGCAATCATGCTTCTGGGAATACACTCAAAAGAACTGAAATCAGGGACGGAACAGGTTTGTAACCCATGCTCGTAGCAGCCTTATTCACAGTAGTCAAAGGTGCAGGTAACCCGAGTGTGCAACAGTGGATGAATGGACAGGTATTCCTATACCTTCAACAAAAGCTGTGGCCTGGAAGCCACTCTGTCCCTCAGTTCTCCAGATGGCTTGGTGCACCTTTGTCCTGTGCTGCTGCTGCTGAGCCCCGTTCCCTGCAGGGCACTCCTCCCCTCCCCTAACTTCCCCACTGCAAAATGGGCTCCTCTCTGAACTCTAGAACCCTCCACAGTGAATCACAAGCACTTTATTCCCAGGTGCAAAACTTGATCCAGGATTTGGCTAAGTATTCTACCTCGTACAAGTTAATCTCTCTGGGCCTCAGCCTCTCATCTATAGAATGAGGTGATACAGTAGCAGCAACTTTGCAAAGGTGTTTGAGAATTCAGCATCACATAGACGGTGGTTAACCGTCAGGGTATGCTCAATGTTCCCTTCTACTGTCATTGTTCACAGGAATCGTTGGCAAGCACCTGTCTCCAGCTTGATGGTGAGTCGGGGCCAGGCCAGCCTGACACACACACACCAGAGTGTGCAAGACTAAACCCCTCCCCGGGGCAAACACATGACACTTGCTTCTGGATGATTCTGCAGCCTTCAGACGCACTTTACCATGTTACACCTGGTTCTTAAATATTTGAATTCTTTATTCCTTACAATATTTCTGAAGTTGGGGTTCTCCAATGATATATGCCAAGCTTCAGCTTTTCTTGGGAAAATATAGTCACATAACTGCAAGAAAACAGAAACATGAGTCTGAGTTAGCAGTTTTCTCCAAGAGCAACATGGCTTCATGTTAGAAATCAGACACAGACACTTCCAAATCCAAGTCCCCTCATACTACCTGGGTGACCCAGGAAGTCACTCAACCTCCTGAGCCTCAGTTTCCTCGCTTTGGGGAAGTTTTTTTGCATCTGCAATGTGCTTGGTCCTATGATAATAGCTCGGAACACAACAGAATAAAATAAAAATATACAGCCCCCTCCAAAAAGGAAAGAGCTCTCAGTGCAGACAATGAATGTTCAGTGGAGAGAAGCAGGTGAAGCCTGCCGAGGAGCCGAGAAGCCCACCCAGCCCTGAGGGGACTCAAGCAAGAGGAGAAACCCAGAGAAGCAACCAAGAGGACTCGGGCCTCAGGGAGGAGCAGGAAAGCGAGTGTAGATATATGTAGGCAAGGGAGGAGAAAAGGGGGTGCAAAGGGAGGGGTCAGAGTGGCAGAAGCTACAGGACGGGTGGGGACAGGGTGGGGGCAAGGAGGCCCCAGGTGCCTCCTCCCTGACCCCACAGAGACCGGGCTTTCATACTCCCCCAGTGCTGACCAGAGTGTCCTCTAAGGGCTTGTTGGCCTTCCTCCCATGGTCTGAAACCCTCGATGGGCCCTCGCTCATAAGGAGCACCCCCAGGAGCATTGGTGGGCAGGGGAGGGGGGCAGGGCAGGCAGGGTGCCGAGGACAGGCATCCCCCGCAGATATCTACATAGGGACATCCTACAGGCTACGTGTGTGTGAGTGTGTGAAGGTGTGTACTGTCACGCTTAGGTCTGAGCCTGTTTCCTCCCTCCCCTTCATCAGGAAAGGAATGGGGGCTCGTGAAGAAAGCCAAAAAGCCCCGGTATGTTCGTGATACAGATGGTGCTGCAGGGTCCACAGAGTGGGTGTTGCGAGAGAAAGTGGAAATACAATGGTGTCCCAGAAAAGGGCACAGGGGCCCTGAATGTCCCAACTAGCCCTGTCACAAGAAGGGCCACCTTGCCAGATGCCCCTGACAAGCTTGAGCAGCCCCCTGTGCCCTAACTAGCTATAACCACGTTTGTTAAAAGCTGTTACCACTTTAAAACAGTACCTAAGATGAAGAAACCAATCACATGGTTTGCGCAGAGACAGCGCAGCCTCTACCGCCTGGGCTCCATGGTGACAGCACTGCCTCTGAGTGCTGGGTCTTGAAGGGTGCAAATGGTGTCACTCAACACCGGCCACGAGAGCCTCCTGCGGAAAGTTTCAATACGTACCTGGGGCCAGGCCTCTCTCTAGCTGCTGGTCAGGGGGTCTGGGCAGCCCCCAGTGATGCCCGCAGGTCGCCAGACTCACACCACTGAGCTAATGCTGTATTTTCTCATCTGTAAAACAAAAGTAATATTACTTCTCTCCTAATAAGAAACACGTTCAGCTCTGCTCAGCAAACACCTGTGAAGCACCCACTCCAGGCCAGTGACCCTGTGCCTAACAAGACTAAATGCACACGGCTGGGTTAGAATCTGCACTGACCTGGGTCTGCTCAGAGCCAACTGGCTGGGTGACCCTGGACCCTTTGCTTGACCCTGAACACACTGCTGGAACCCTCTGACTAGCCCAGAGTATAGGCGTACCCTGACTATCTGATGAATAAAAGAACAAAGATAAGATTCCACTGCCCGTTGATCATGGCTACAGTGGAGTGTCCATCAGCAGGGACTCACCAACCTCATACTGAGTAAAACAGGCCAGGCACAGTAGCTCACACTGTAATCCCAGCACTTTGGGAGGCAAAGATAGGTCACTTGAGGCCACTTAAGGCCACAGGTGTGAGACCAGCCTGGGCAATTCAGTTAGGCCCCATCTGTATAAAAAATAAAATTAGCCAGGGTGATGCCACACGCCTGCTGTCCCAGCTATTCAGGAGGCTGAGGCGGGAGGATAACTTGAGCCCAACAGTTAGCGATTCTGAGCTGTGATCAGTCATACCACTACCCTCTAATATGGGCAACAAAGAAGACACATACACACACAAAAACAGTACAGAAGCAGATAAAGCCCACATGAGTAAAATGATAAAGAAGATCAATCGGATGGCACCCACCAAGTGCAGTGTCAGATCCCTGGGTGCCAGTGGCAGCCAGCCTGTCACGATTCTGTCTTTTCAGCTGGTGGGGCTGGGGTGCTTATGCCATAGTGATTAGACGGGGTGTTTGTAAATATGAAATTTTTTAATCAGAAAAAAGAACAAGTCAATGGTTTCATCTATTTCTGAAACACTGTTGTGTCTAAAACAAAGCAGTAGTCAAGAAGACATTGTCCCAACTTTAGATCAGAGCAACTATCCTGGACCCAGCCCCGAAGAAAATGGCCTGGCCGTGGAGAAATAGGGTGAAGGAAGAACAGCAAGGACACCACGGGAGCTCCTCCATGGCCTCCATAGCTGCTGAGTGGCCCGATGGCCAGATGGCTGAGAAAGGCCATCGACTCGGCGGTCCCCGCTCCCACGATGCCTGCTCTGGGACGCACTGACCCTAAGAAGGGTCGGGCTTGAAGAAAATTCTAGGAAGCAGGGGCTGAGGAAGGACCTTAGAAACCTCCTGGTTTACTGGCAGGAGCTGCAGACAGCTGTGGCCTGCTGTGCAGCCGGGTCAGCTCCGGGGTCAGAGCTGCACGTCTGGGCAGCCACACTCATTCTTGACACTCTCGTCCTCCTCAGTGTGAAGAAAGACAGGAAGCTGTGGTCTGGCTGCTGCTGTGCACTCGATCAGGGAGGAAGAGGACAGATGTGAAAACTATCTTAACCCATCCGGACTGGGAATCAAGACAAATTATTTTTAAAATAGACACTAACAGTAAATGGGCTGAAAGGGGGAAGTCAGGTACCAGCCTTGCTCACCAGGGCCCAAGAGGGAAGCTGGGACTTGCCAAGGTCATTTAAAGTCATTCTCTGCACCTGTTCCTCCCCCAGCCCCTGCTCCTCCAGGAAGCCCTGTCTCCCGCTCCCTACTTCCTCCTCCTGGGGTGCTCCTGCCTCCTACCCCTCCCAGGGCCCTCCTCAGGGACCTCTGAGGACAACTGTCTCTGTGCCTCTCTTCAGCCCTGCACACAGCCTCCTACTGATAACTGGTGGCACCCCTGCCCTGGAACCCCCGCCCCACTCCCACTCCAGAGCCTGGCCCCTCCCACAGGGCAAGTCCCCTGCGGTGGTGGCAGAAAGGGCACTGGCAGGAGGACGGAGGATGAGCCCCTGCACCACCCTTCACAAGAGGCTGTGCTGCAGGTGAAGTGGGCGACAGGCAGGCCCGCTGTGGGGGGCTGCTCAGGGGCACAGGGTCCCCTGCTCCCCGCCTCAGGCTCTCCTATTCTCAAGACCTGCAATGCCAGGCAAGAACAGCAGTGGTGAGGCTGGCAGTAGCCATGGCAGCAGGGACTGCTCGGTACTTTGCATATACACAAATATCCTCTTATCCATCTTCTCCAAAATCCCATGAGACTGTGTCACCCGTGTCCCAGGCAGAGCACCTGAAGCTCAGCCTGGTCAGCTGCCAACAGAGAGCCAGAGCCGGGTGTGCACCAGAAAGGCTGAGGAGCTACTCCTCCTGGTGCCACCCCAAATGGGCCCTGCCTCTCCCAGCCCACTCTTCCCTGTGTGGGTGGGTGACAGCATCCCCCTGCTGCGATCTGACCATCAGGATGGCTTGTAGGACCATCTGGTCACTCCGGTCACCTCTGCATTCCCTGCCCAGGGCCGAGTACAAAGCTGCTCCCTCTGGTTGACAGTCACTGTGCTTTGTGTTATGACCCAACCCCTCAAGCCCCACATGTGGTGGATATTGACCAGGCCAGGCAGCCAGTGGCCTCCCTGTCTTTCCACCCCAGGGCAGAGACCCCAGCGGAGTCCTGAACGCACTGTCCAGAGAAGGACTTTGGGAGGGTAAAGGTCTGATGGGGCTCAGTAGCCCAGAGTCACATGCAAGGTCGGCTGGAGAAGCCACTTCCACTGCAGCCTTGATCAGAAAAAAGGGTAAGCGGGAACGTACCTCTGGGGGCTGGGGAAGCCCCTGCTCAGGAGGCTGCTCAGGCCCAAGCTGGGCAGTGCGCACTCTGTCCCTCGCCCCACTGGGAGAGGGCTCAATCCCCCATAGGGGCCTGGCTCTGGGAGGGTGAAGCTGGGCCTCTGCCATGGACACCCCCAGCCCTGGGTCCAGCTCAAGTCAGAGCCCCAAGCTCCCCGTCCCTGCTGTCATACTCTTCCTCCTCCAAGCTCAAAGCCAGGCTGACCCCAGGTAAGGGAAGGCAGAGGACTGGAGGCCCAGCCACTGCCCAACACTGTCACTTCTCTCCCACCTGGCCACAAAGAAGCCACCAGCACCCATCATCCTGGTGTCTGGGAGGAGGGGACTAGGGGAGGGAGAGTCAGAGAGAATGTCCATGGTGGGTGCAGGGGAGGGAGTCCCCCAGGACTTGTGTCACCCCCGATTCCCCGTTCACCCCTGACCCACTGAGATGGCATTTTTAAGGACCTGGAAACCTTCACATAACTCCACATGGTCTTTGGTCTTTGTGGAGCACCAGGAAAAGGAAGGGGCCGCTCCTACTTCCCCAGCAGCTAGGACTCTCTGGCCACAGGGAGGGGTGCAGCTGGGGAGCTGGGTGAGTGTGGCTGGGGGGAATGCAGAGGGGGGATGTGACATCAGCCATAGATGAATTCGATCAAATTATCCGGAAAAGCCTGGTGGGCAGAGTCAGCTAAGGGTGGATTTGTTTAAAAACAACAAAAGCTCTGGGCAGCCTGAAACCCAGCTCTGCCCTGCCCTGCCCTGGGCTCATATGGGTAGTTTGTGTTCCAGAGGCTCTGTCCCCTTCCCACTGGGAGCAGATCCAGGAGAAGAGGTGACAGCTTGCACCCCTGGGTCACTGAACCCACAATAGCTCCTGGGTTCTGACTTGGGCCTTAGCCCCTGGCCTGGGGTGAGTGCCATCAGCAAATTCTATTGTTGGTGGAACCAACTCCCCTCCACCCTGTGCACACCTGACCTCTCAGGCAGCTCCTACAAGCTGGGCCAGGGTCCCACTCTGCTCTGCCATCACCTGCTCCAGCCCCAGACTGGGGAACCAAATCTCCGTGCTCAGGGACAAGGAGGCCATGGGTCAGATCAGCCTCCGAAATGATTCCTGAGCCCTGATGTCTCCCACCCTCTTCTGGGATCTCAGCCTGGACACTCCCTCCCCCAAACTGCTGCCTACAGAGGCCCCACTTCAGCCACAGCTGTGTCCTGAGCTGACTAAAGCAGGCCTGGCCACCTCTGTTCACTTACCACGCAGCCAGACTCAGCCCACACATGCTGCTGGGTACCAGTCTCCACCCCAGGCTCCTCAGGACTCCATGTCAGCCTGGGGCCTCGGGGAAGCAGGTGCTAAGCTGGCACTGAACAGGCAAGAAGTGTGTTACCAAGACCATGGGGGAAGGAGCCTGGGGCTGGGAGACCCCACCACGCCTATGTGGAGTAGAGTCCCCAAAATCCTAGTCCCCCTGTTACTAGACAAAGAGGGTCCAGTGACTCTGGAGAACAATGAGAGTAGCCTCTCCAAGTCTGTTCTGCCCTTCCAATCCAAATCCACAGTTTGATACATAAAAGTTCAAAGCATGTTGACGCTTATTTTAAACAATAATAAACAATAATCAATGGCTGAGTGCAGTGGCTCACACCTGTAATCCTAGCACTCTGAGAGGCCAAAGCAGGTGGATTGCTTGAGCTCACGAGTTTGAGACCAGCCTGAACAAGAGTGAGACCCCCATCTCTAAAAAGTAGCCAGACATTGTGGTGGTCACCTGTGGTCCCTGCTACTTGGAAGGATGAGTCAAACACTTGAACCCAAGAATTTGAGATTGCTGTGAGCTATAACGCCACGGCACTCCAGCAGGGGCAGGAAAGTGAGACTCTGTTTCAAAAAAAATAAATAATAATAATAATAAGGATAACCCGCGACCCAAAACAACATTTCCAATTCAAAAGTTAACCTCCTAAATTGATTGCCCTAAACTACTCAAGGTTCAGCCTGGAGGATCCGGCCTCCTGTCACTGTCAGCCAATATGCAGGGGATAGGTCCGCTAAACTTTATTTGTCAGAAGGTTGGGATTCTGGAGAACAGTGAGAGTAGCCTCTCCAAGACTGTCCTGTTCTTCCATTTAAACATTACAGGTTTGTTGTTGTTGTAGAGATAGAGTCTCACTGTATTGCCCTTGGGAGAGTGCCGTGGCATCACACAGCTCACAGCAACCTCCAACTCCTCGGCTTAGGTGATTCTCTTGTCTCGCCTCCCAAGTAGCTGGGACTACAGGCGCCCACCACAACGCCCAGCTATTTTTCTGTTTTGCAGTTCGGCAGAGGTCAGGTTTGAACCCGCTACCTTTGGTATACAGGGCTGGTGCTGTATACCAGGCACCGCCCTGTTGTTGTTTTTGAGACAGAGTCTCACTTTGTCACCCTCAGTAGAGAGCTGTGGCATCACAGCTCACAGCAACCTCCAGCTCTTGGGCTTAAGTGATTCTCTTACCTCAGCCTCCCAAGTAGCTGGGACTGCAGGTGCCTGCCACAACACCTGGCTTTTTTGTTGTTGTTGCAGTTGCCACTGCTGTTTTAGCTGGCCACGGCCAGGTTCGAACCTGCCACCCTCGACATTACAGTTTTATATGTTTAAGTTCAAAGTTAAGAGCCTGTTAACCCTTATCTTAAACAATAATCCCATGACTCATAATAAGCAATAAGCAACATTCTAATTTAAAAATAATTTCCTGGCTTGGCACCTGTTGCTCAAGCAGCTAGGGCCCTAGCCACATACACCAGAGCTGGTGAATTCAAATCCAGCCTGGGTCCGCCAAACAACAATGATGACAACTACAACCAAAAAAAAATAGCCAGGCATTGTGGCGATACCTGTAGTCCCAGCTACTCAGGAGGCTGAGGCAAGAGAATTGCTTAAGCCCAAGAGTTGGAGGTTGCAGTGAGCTGTGACGCCACGGCACTCTACCCAGGGCGACAGCTTGAGACTGTGTCTAAATAAATAAATAAATAATAAATAAATAAAATTAATCTCCTAAATCAATCCTTTTGTTTCCCTTGGTGGTTTGTTTCAGATTAGAAGCACTGGGAGAGTGTTGGGCCCAGTGTCCTACTGCTGCTTCCCCGTAGTTTTACTACTATTCTAATAGGCAGCCTTAGGGTGGGAGCTAAATTTACAAAACAGAAAGAATGGGAGTGGGGTAAAGGTCAGGCAGGACCTAAACCAGACAGACCAGCTGTGTCATGTTGCCCGATAGACTCCGTCTTATTCTCACTATATGTGCTTTCATCACCCCCAGAACTTCAAAATGTAACCTTATTTGGAAAAAAGGGCTTTGCAAATGCAATTAGCTAGGTTAAAATGAGGTCATCATGCCTATCATCGGAGTAGGCCCTAAATCCCATGCAGACACCTGAGACTCCCTGCAGGGAGGCCCCGTGGAGATGGAGACAGACCAGGAGACACACAAGCCGAGGAACCCGGAGATGCTGCAGCCACCAGGCTAGACCCCAGCCTCAGAGGACGCGTGGCCCCGTCCACACCTTGACTTCGCACCTGCCCCCTTGATGCATCCATTGCTGTGATGGGAACTTGCCACACAGAGACAAGCAGGCCAGGGTCCTGCCCTCTGGGACTGTCCAGGGCAGCTGGGAAACCTGCTCCAGGCCACACTCCGAGGTCCAGGGGGGAAGGTTTTGGAGCTGTTCCCACCTGCTTGCCCCAGGTATGCTGGTGACTTGTTAAATGTGGGTGTTGCTCTTTCCTGCTTGGAGACACTTGGGTTCTGCAGTGACTGCCAGAGAGAAGCAGAGTTTGGAGCCAGCCTCAGTGACCTTCACGTGCTGCTGAGTTTCTCTGGGTTGAAGAGCAGGTGAACAGTCAGTGTGAGTGAGGCACCTGTGTGGCCCCGGCACCCAGCAGCCGCCTGAGTCAGAGCCTCAAAAGAAATGGGGGGAGAATTTACAAAAGGGGCCTCTATGGTTTTGTATTTACTAGGGGGAGTTTCTTACAATCACTATGGAACTATTTTTGTTAAACTCTTTTTAAAGAAATGTAAATGAACTGCCTTTCCCTTGTAGTAAAATCTGTAAACTAAAAATTACTTCTGTAAAATACACTTTCCTTGAGTCTCTCTACCAGTCTATTTAATCCCAAACTAGTCAGAAAGGCTGTCCTCGTCCCCTCGCTGGCAGCAGTTTGGTGATAGACGCTGAGTCCTGAGTTATCCCGAAAGCATGTTATTCTCACCCTGTTTGGAGCAAGCACCTGCTCTCACTACGTCAGCATCTGCTGTGAGGCCCTGCAGTACTTGCCCCACACGCAACCGAAACAAACCACCAACAGAAACAAAAGGCCACAGGTGGGGATGCCCCGGGCCTTTCACAATCTTCAAAACTCTGCCGAGCTCTTTGGCTAACACTGGCGTCCAGGGAGGTATCTGAGTATTGATAACAGCATCATCTGTTGGGTTTTAGATCCATCTGCACACCTTACAACCTAGTTCTCACCACGCTTCCTGAGATGAGAACCTGCATCCCCTTCTGATGGGAGAGAACTGGGCTCCCCCTGGTCAGCTCCTCAAAGCAGACGCAAGAGCAGGTAATGCTTATGGGTGCCCACTTCATCCTGGGGACTCTGGACATGACTCCCCAGATGCCCTCTGGGTCCTCATTAGTCCTATTTCAGAAAACTGAAGGCTGCAGGAATGTTCTGGAACTCTCAGAACGGCCCAGGATTCCCCTCACCAGGCCAGGTGGAGCTACATCTCTGCGCTGACCAGAAGGAAGCCAGGCACTGCTGGTGTCACTGTGGCTGGACCAAGGGTTGGATTCATGGCCCATGGGTCAACGTGGAAACAGCAGGAGGACACTGGGACCACGGGCCATATTTCAGGACGTTGGCTCAGGTAATAAGCAGTTCCGTCTGGTTTTCGCTATAGGGATGATAGAACCTCAGAGTTAACCCAGTCAACGTGCTCACAACAGTGTCTCATCACCAACACGTGAAAGGAAGAACAGAGGCGGGGACACACTGCACGGGAACAAAGCACGGAACACACACGCGCAAGGAACAGAGCGAGGGACATACAAATGCATGGGATGCACTGCACGGGAACTGAGCATGGGACACACACGCAAGGAACAGAGCGAGGGACATACAAATGCGTGGGACGCACTGCACGGGAACAGAGCACGGGACACACACGCATGGGACGCACTGCACGGAGTTATTGCTCAGTGGCAAAAAGGAAGGCAATTCACACAGGTGACAACATGGATGAGCTGGAGGATGTCGTGCCTCGTGAAAAAGGCCAGTCCCGAGAGATAAATGCTGTATTACTCCACTTGTGGAGTCTGGGGTCCCTAGAGGTGTCAAGTTCATAGAGACGGAGTAGAATGCCAGTTGCCAGGCCTGGGGAGGTGGAGGAGCCAGTGAAATGGTGTTTCACTTTGGGAGGAAGAGAAATTCTGGAGAAGGGCAGTGATGATGGTTGAGCATGTTATGGGTGTGCTTAGTACCCCCCAACTTAAAAATGTCAAATTGTAGGCTCAGCACTTTAAAATGTCAAATTATAGACTCGGCGCCCATAGTTCAGTGAGTAGGGCGCCAGCCACATACATCGAAGCTAGTGGGTTCATGCCAGGCTCAAGCCTGCTAAACAACAATAACTGCAACCAGAAAATAGCCGGGCATTGTGACAGGCACCTGTAGTCCCAGCTACTTGGGAGGCTGAGGCAAGAGAACCACTTAAGCCCAAGAGTTTGAAATTGCTGTGAGCTGTGACGCCACAACACGCTACTGAGGGCGACATAGTGAGACTCTGTCTCAAAAAAAAAAAGTCAAATTATAGGTGTATTTTACCACAGCAAGAAAGCAGTGCCTGGCTGGGCGCAGTGGCTGATGCCTGCACTCTGGGAGGCAGTTTCAATGAGCCTAAGCAAGAGTGGGACCTCATCTCTAAAAAAAAAAAAAAAAAATAGCAAGGCATTGTGGTGGGAGCCTATAGTCCCAGCTAACTGAGAGGCTGAAGCATGAGAATCACTCGAGCCCAAGAGTTTGAGGTTGCTGTGATGCTAGGGAACTCTACTGAGAGTGACAAGTGAGACTCTGTCTCAAAAAAAAAAAAAAAAAGGAAAAGAAAGAAAGAAACGCCAGCACCTTGGACAAGCACGACCATCCATGGCCCCTCCCTCCTGCTGGCCCAGGGGTGGGGGCAGTGGAGGAGATTCCGGGGTCCCAGGCAGCCCAAGGCCCCGGCACTGCCATCTCTCCTTCCTGGTGGGCACCTCCCAGAGAGCCGCACAGCCAAGGACAAAGATGGGTTTGTCCCCCAAAGCCCACCTAAAGGGGAGCTGAAGGCCCGGCAGCGTCCCTGTCCTCAGACACGTTCCTTGACTGCCCCGAGATCACTGAGGAGGAACACTCAGCACACCCCACCTCACCGTCATTCAGCTAATTGTTATTGTCCAAGAAATACTCATTTTTGAAAAAGTAGAAAATACAGAGAAAAATTTGCCGGATGTGGTGGTGGGCACTTGCAGTCACAGCTACTTGAGAGGCTGACACAGAAGAGTCCCTTGTTGTCTGAGTGGGGAGCTGGCAGGGCCATGTGGCCATGTGGCCATGAGGCCTCCACCCCTATGGCCACACTCCCTGGCTGGGATCCTGGAGCCTCCTGTCAGCCTCAGAGGGACTCAGTACACAGAGGCCAGTCACCTGCCTTCCAGCCCCCCTGCTGGGTCGTCCTTCCCCCCCCCCCCCAGGGCTAGTACAGGGCAGGTGCTGAGGATACAGGAGGGCAGTGGGGCTCCCCGGGAATCGGGAAGCAACGGCCCTCTGCATGTGAGGCACACAGTCAAGTCAGTGCTGGGCAAGCTCCACATCACGCAGCATCCCTGCACCCCTGAAGCCTTTTTCTCCCTCATACTCTGCTGAAAATGCCCTCAAGCAGCCAAGCTGGCGTGGGGGGGGTGGGGGACTTCACTGAGGAGTCGCTGTTGGGCTTGGGTCTTGGAGAGTGAATAGGAGTTTTCCCAGCAATGCAAGTAGAGAGAGGAGACTAGGGGAGAAACAGTCTGTCAGCTCATTCCTCAAAATGTGGTCCAGTGCGGGCTCAGCAGCTCAGCCTCCCCCAGACCTGCTGCCTCTGGGAGAGCCCCCTGTGCTCCTCGCAGTTTGGGAAATGCTGGTCGTGGTCATTGAACACAGCTGCCATGGGCACCTGTGATGCACCGGCGAGGCACTGGCACCCAGACGCAGACACACTTTGGACCCTACAGAGGCTCAGCTGGGCAGGACGAGGTCAGGGCTGTGGGAGCAGGTGGCACTGCTCCAGATCTCAGTGGGGACAGGGCCTGGGGAAGAGGGCGAGGCAGAGGCATGGGGGTGAGCAGGTCTGGCTTGTTCTGGGTCCTGCAAACAGGACAACCTGATGACAGGTGGTCTGGGACATGAGGGAAGGGGGGCAGGGTGACATGCAGACCCTGTGGCCCAGAGGCTGTGCGGCCCCAATCCCAGGGGCAATGGGAGCCCCTACAGGAGCCTGGGAAGAAGCACCACTGCTGAGCAGAGATGGGCCTGGGAGGTGTGTAGACAGCCTCACTCCAGGCAAGGCAGTGGTTACCCCTCTTAGACTGGGTTCCCTAGAAGCCCACCTCAATACAGGATCCCAATGCAAGCTGTTTATTTGGGAGCAGCAGGAGGGCAGTGGGGAAGGCACAGGGAAGGGGAAAAGCTAACGGGGGTGGAGTGGAGGGGGGAACGGGACCTGGGGGTTAGTCATTCCTGACAGATCACGGCTTCCATGGAGCAGGACACAGCTGTGAGACGTCACAGTGCTGGAACTGGGACTGGACTCAACAACCCTCATCCTGACACTATTCTGGGCCACCTACATGGACAAACTATTTCGTTAGGAGCATTTGGCAAAATCTATCTTAATCTTATTTTTTCCAACATCCAGATATTAGTGTCTTCCATTTTTTAAATAACTATAGTGAATAAGCACATTAGTGACCACAATGTTTTTTTCCAAAACCACTCTGTGAGGGGGGTTCGCTAGGCACATCCATTATTCCTAAAGCCCACATCCCCCCTTTCCTCTTCATTCATAGAACCCTTATATTACAGGGGAGGGCAATGTGCCCAGCTGAAAGAGAATTTCCCAGTCGTCCTTGAAAACAGTAGGGCACGAAGTGCCCTAGGATGAAGTTTCCAAGAAAATTTGTTTTCACTACACTCTTCCTTCTTTCTCCTTCCTGCTTACTGGACTTGTGATGCAATGGCTGGCTGGCCAGTAGCCATTTTGCACCACGAGATGATAAGGATGGCAGAGCAGAAAGACAAAGGTACAGGAGTCTCTGGAGACCAGATGCTACACCAACTGGACTGCATAGTTCCGTTTTCTTTAATGTGAGAGAGAAACAAACTTTTATCTTGCATAAGCCATTGTTATTGAGGCTTTCTGTTATGTAGTACCTAATCTAATTCTACTGGCTGCAGAAGGTAGAATTCTTATCTCCACTTTATAAAAATTAATATTAAGTATCTATTATGGGCCAGGCTCCAAGCTGGGATATTGATGTATATGGTGCAGTATTATGATATAATAAGAAATATATATTTGGTCTCTACCCAGTTCCTGGCACACAGCTCCTAAGACCCTTAGACTCTCCAGTGATGAGTGTTTTTTTAATGCTAATAAGATGACTGGAGGCTGGGAGGCCCTTGGACAGCCTCAGGAATGGGGGGCTGGTTGCCGGGGGTGGGGAGGGCGATAAACCACGTGATTAGGCAGTTGGAATTTTTGGCCCCATCACTTCCAATCTTCAGGGAGGGGAAGGAGGAAAGAAGGAGGTCCGTCACCCAGGGCCAGCGACGTAATAGTTCATGCCCACGAACTGAAGGCTTCTTCAGCCCCTGAAAGGACAGGGCTCGGGAGCTTCCAGTACAACAGGAGGGCTTGGGAGCTCCACACCCTCCAGTGCCTTGCCCTGTACATCCCTAGCATCTGGTTGTTCACCTGTGCCTTTTATAACAAATGAGCAGCCAAGTTTCCTGAGTTCTGTGAGCTGCTCTAGCAAACTGACTGAACCCGAGGAGGGGTCATGGGATCCCTGATTCACAGCCAGTGGGTTAGAAGCAGAGGCCCCAACTTGGGGCTGGTGACGGGCATCTGACGTAGGAGCCTCCTGAGACTGAGCCCTCCCCCTGCGGGGTCTGACACTACCTCCCAGTAGACAGTGTCAGACTGAATTGGATTAGAGGGAATGCACGTGGTGTCTGCCAGAGGAGCAGTCACTTGCTGGTAGGGAGCAGTCCCCACACATGGTGTGGTTAATGCTCTGTGCTGAGCAGTGAGTGACGTGTGTGAGAACAGAAAAACAGTTTGTCTTTTCTTTCAGACTCTGTCTTGTTCATTCTCACAGCTCTGTGGGTTGGCGTCATTTTCCCACTTCACAGGGGAGGAGGCTGCGGATACAATGCCCCGCCTAAGCAGGTGGCTAAGCCACAACTGCAGGTTCCCTGACTTTGGTGCCCTTCCTGCCCAGGCCCTGACACCCCAATGGAGCTCATGCTTATCAGAGAAGACGCGGGCTTCCACAGCAGGACAACAGCCAGTCTGCTGGAGCAGGTGCAGAACGCGGCCTCCCCTAATGCACAGTGGGAGACGTTTCTGTTCAGCTGTTGTTTAAACTCTCTGAGACTAAGTTTCCTCTTCTGCAAAGTGTGGGGTGAGTGGGGTGGGGCTGGTATTGGCCACAAGACCCCGCCTAGCTCACCTCTGGGGTTCTAGCTGCCTCTCACCTGTTTTGTTTGTTTCTAAAGCAATTTCACAAAAGGAAAGCAAAGGATATAAACAGACATGTCTCAAAAGAAGACATTTGCGTGGCCAGCAGGTGAAAAAAAAATGCTCATCCTCACTTGTCAGCAGAGAAATGGAATCAAAACCACAATGAGACATCGTCTCACCCCAGTTAAAATGGCTATTATAAAAAAGACAAAAATAACAGAGGCTGGAGAGGATGCAGAGCAAAAGGAACTCTCATCCACATTGGTGGGACTGTAAATTAGTTCAGCATTATGGAAAACAGTATGGAGATTTCTCCAAAAGCTAAAAATACATAAAACGCCATATGATCCAGCAATCCCACTCCTCAAAGGGAAAGAAATCAGCATGTCAACAGGAGTTCTGCGCGCTCAGGCTCACTGCAGCACCACTCACAGTGAGAGAGCAACGGAATCATCCTACACGTCCATCAGCAGACGGGGCGGGGGTGGGGGGATAAGAAAACGTGATGTATTTACACAACAGAAATTTTTTTATGCACCCATAAAAAAGAACGAAATCGTGTCTTTTGAAGCAAAGTGGATGGAACTGGTGGTCATTCTTCTAAGTGAAATAAGCATCACCTGCATTCACTCTGTCTCAGGAGCTAACACGTGGATTTCACAGAGAAAAGAGCAGAATAATAGTTATAAGACTGGGAAGGGCGTGGGGGATGGAGAGAGGTTGTTAATGGGATAAACATAAAGTTACATGGAAGGAATAAGTTCTCTTCATGTGTGAAGCTGAGTAGGGTGAACTATGTAGTTAACAATGTGTAATGTTATTGTTATATATTTCAAAATAGCTAGGAGAGAGAACCTGGCGTGTCTCAACACACAGAAGTGATAAATGCTCATGGTCTGAAATGCCTGACTTGAACATGACACGTTCTATACATGCTACAAAATCGCATGTGCCCCATAACTATGTATAAATATTAATACGTATCAGGGGCGGTGCCTGTGGCTCAAAGGAGTAGGGCGCCAGCCCCATATGCTAGAGGTGGTGGGTTAAAATCCAGCCCTGACCAAAACCCGCAAAAAATTTAAAAAAATGAAATAAAATAAAAAAGAAAATAAAAGGAAATGCTGAGAACAGGACAGTCACCTGGCAAGCCTAGAGATGTTTATAAAATATATATATATTACGTATCAATTTTTTTAAAGGTCTCACATATTTGTTCCTGAACCAGCTTATTAGTGCAGAGCATATAAAAAAAGAGAAAACCATTTTCCCCATGGAATGGGGCTGACTGTCCGACCAATGACACTGCCGTCTTGTTACATAGGATGACAGTGACCTTGAACAGCATGAGTACATGTACCAGCTCATGTGCAACTCCTTACAGACCCAGCTTGGTTCTTCTCCAATGTCTCATCTTCAAGTTGTCCCTGGTTTTATTACCAGTTTTTATTCAAATGTGCTGGAGAATGGGCCAATTTTGTTTTTATTTCTTGGCCAGAGAAACCTCTTGATTCTGAAAAATCTTGTGAGAGGACGTGGTGTGAAATGGAGTTGATGGCACGGGCCATGATGACAGAGAGGGGGAGAGGGACTGTGTATCAACTTGTTAAACACTCTTTCCTTCTCACAGGGTGATGATCCCAGACGCTACCTGAGACCCTGCCCGGGCTGGGAGGAAAACATTCCTACAGTTTGAGAACCTTCTGGATCAGGCGGGAGTCCTGTGGACACGAAAGAGGAAACGTTCTGTTTACTGCCCTCTGGTGACGTCACACTTCCTTGCTTTGGGCGGAACCTGTAGGCCTGTGGCCCGCCCTCTCCCCTGGGAGCACCTGCTGGCTCAGTTGTCCCTGTGCCCAGCAGGATGTGGCCTTTGGCCAGTTGCTGTCATGGGGGGCCTGCAGTGCTTTCAAAGGGTTTTTGTTTCTCCTCACAGCAGTCTGGCTTGCCCGGTGGCTCCTCAGAGGTCCTAGTCACCTGCTCATCCCTCAGCTGGCCCTGTGCAGTGGCAGTGGGCAAAGCTGGAGGGCACCACAGCGGGTCTGGGAGTCCCCCATATGGCACAGGTTCCAGCACCCACTCCTGGAATTTGTGCTCTAAACAATGCGATTCTTAGTTTTAAACAGAATCTTGGGCAAATCCAAGTGGACTTGGGGTGAGGTGGTGATAGCTCAACCTTCCTGCCACGGTGTCTCTGGGACGCACACAGAAGCTGAGGGCCCGGCACAGCCCTCCCTGGTCTGGACCACTGCGTTGTCCCTCATGGCTCTCTGGGAATTATTGATGTCGGTAACAGGGCCATAGCCGTGGCCCACTCCTTGGCTGTTCTGGGGCCATACCACACACTACATGCCCATCCTGTGGTTTACTCTGTCCCCAGTACCCTAGACTCAGATCGACCTTGTCACCTACCCCTCTGGCCTCTGCCCCTACCTGGAAGCCACCTGGTGGGGTTAAGGAGTGCAGTGAATGCTATAGGCAAACACGGAGTGCCTAGAAAGGATGGAAGAGGGGAAGTTCCTGGGACACAAGAGGTGCCTAACGACCCCCCCAATGGGAGTCCCATCTCCCTTAGGAGCCAGAACATTTGAGTTCTAGGCTGTGCTCTGTCTATGACTAGCCAAGACACCCCCAGGGCCTCAGTTTCCCTTCGGGTGCTCCCAGGACCCTTCTGGCGTTGCTGCTGGACTCGGCTGTCAGACACAGGGCTTGCTGGGGCCAGGCTGCCCCTCCTCCGTGTGACTGCGGGCAGGGCACTTCCCTCCCGGCCCCAGGTTCCTCCTCAGTCTGGGGAGGAGGGGACCATGTGACCAGACACCAGCTGGCCTGGGACTGTCCTGCATCCTGGCTCTGGCCACAGCCAGGGTTAGGGCCTCTTGGAAGGCCCATCCTGGGCAGCAGACAGGCCTGCTGAAAGGCCAAGGCCAGGCCAGATGACTAGGGAAACACTGGGCAGGAAGCGGACTCCCTTTGGGACGTGGGCAGCGGCCATCCTGGTCTCCCACAGACCCAACACCTAAGGAAGGGGGGAGGACCCAGCAGTAGGAGCCTCCAGGAGGTTTCATTTTTTTTTCTTCACTTCTGATGTGTTCAAGGTTCTCTAAGCCAGTAATTCTCAACTGGGGTAAATTTTATCTCCAGCGGACATTTGGCAACTTGTGGAAACATTTTAGTTTGTCACAGCTGGTGTGGAGCAGGTGGGGCTGAGGTTGCTGCTCAGCAGCCCACGGCGCACAGTGTGGGCCCCCAGCGGGGAAAGACCAGCCCAGAGTGTCAGGAGTGCTGGGCTGAGAAGCCCTGGCCCACACCAAATCCTGCCAGCTCTCTAATTCCCCACTTCAATCCCACCTCCTCCAGGAAGCCAGCCCTGATTTGCCTTTTAATTGGGTTTTCTGGTGGTAACAACCCTTTCCCCAGGGGAACCTGCTCCGGCCATTTTACAGACCAGTCTTCTCTTTGTTCACCTTTGTGTTGTAAAATAAAACACAGTTACAGAGAAAGCGACACCAAGAAAGCGGCCTTGGTTTCCTGGGAGCCCATGAGCCATGTGTGGCCTAAGCAACCACTGCCCTGGGGGCCCATGAGCCATTCATGGCTTAAGTGACCACTGCCCTAACTTTAGAAATAGCCTCTCTGTGGGTTTTGTTCTATAGTTTTCTCGCCCAACTATCCTCTAGTAAGCAATATAGTTGAATCTTTCCTTCTAAACATGTTTGATGCGCCTGCGACATCTCATTTCACAGACTCCTCTCCCCACTTCTGTTTCTCACTGCCTGTGATCTGGGCTGTGTCACTTCTCATTCATGGTGTGGTTAACACATTCCTCTGCTCTCTGCACTCCCTGCAAACTGGTGGGGAGGAGACAGCACTGGTGCAGTGTGGCTGGAGGGGGCCAGAAGCTGGATCAGCTCATCTTCAGACCCTTTGGTGAGTCCAGAGGGGTCTTGGTCCCCTCCCCGCCGCCCGAGGGCACGTGGAATATCTTCTTGTCTCCTAGTGACACGAGCAGTCACTGATGGGCTGGCCCACGCCCGTTACATCATCAGGGTTGCAAAGGGATGGAATTCTGATTCTCCTGTTCCTCTTTGGCATCCCCTGTAAAGAGGTGGACCCTCTCACCTGCCATCTGCTACACAGTGGTTCCTATAAGAGACGGGGGTGAAGTACACAGGTGTTCTCTTCACCAGTTCAGGGAGGATGAATTCATTCCCTCTCACTCCCCACAGCTGAAAAATGAACGGTATTCTGTTTTGTATCACTACACACACATGGGCTTAAACATTAGAAAGTTCTAGTCAAATGCAAAGTCTTCTTTTTCCCAGCTCAAATTGTCCCACAGATGAGATGCCTCTTCAGGCTGGCTCCAGAGGCCTCGGTGTGACCTGGAAGGTCTCCAATGCTTTCTCGCTACCCAGATGCTCTAGGTTCATCGGTACACTTCCTACCCTGCACCTGGAATCGGCTATATCTCCAAAAGACTGAAGTTTATTTTTGTAGGAAGTTGTGTTTCTAGACCACAATGTGAAGATTCTAAGGATCCTTTTGCTACTGGGTTGGTCTTTTTTTGTTTTGCTTCAGGCTCTTTCAGCAGACACAGCTAGGAAATACACAACATATCATTAAAATATCAAGTGCCTCAGGAGTTCAAATCCACACTTCTAGTTAGATTCAGGCCTGGAGTGTTGACTTAAACTCTTCTGTGTTACATTTGCTATCTTTTTTCCTCCACACTTAGAATTCTGGTTCTGGGGACCATAAAATTACGTCTTGTAACTATTCATTTGGTCTATTCCACATCACACACTCAACAGTCTCAGAATAATGATGCCAACGCTAGTAATACTAATATTAACGCCCCAATATGTACAGCGAAGATGATTCTATTTTTTTCATACATTCTTCCCATCCTCTACCCATTTTTTACATCTCATCTGTGTCTGCCTTGACGGAGGGTGAGCCGTCTCTGTACCCGGTCCTCTCCGCCTTCATTTGACCTTAGTTCTACATCCGATGCTTTGTTGATGACTCTTCATGGTTGCCGGAAGATTTTCAACCCTGCGACCCTCAGACCCTGGGAATACTAGTTCCTGAGTTCTTGTGGGGCTGTTAGCATGTGCCTCTTATGCTCGAAAGTAAGTCTGTTTTGATGAAGGTAGCGTATTTGGCTCACATTTTCTTGAGTATTTTAAATATAGTACGTTTCTCCTTTTTCTTTTGACAGAAAGTTAGATTGCAGATAAGTCTGAAGACCACATAATTTTTCTTTCTTATACGTTCCTTGTTTTTTTACCCTAGATTTTTTACCAAGGTGTTTTTTGGGTTTTTTTTGTTTGTTTGTTTGCTTGTTTTGTTTTTTTGCCTGTTTTGGCCAGGGCCGGGTTTGAACCCACCACCTCTGGTATATGGGGCTCTTTCACCCTACTCCTTTGAGCCACAGGTGCTACCCTTTTTGTTTGTTTGTTTTAAAGATTCATAATTTTACCAAAACATGTTTTGGTGTTGCTCATTCTGGGTCCGTAGTTTCAAATACATGGTACACGCTTTCAACACACAGTTCCAAATCTCTTAGTTTGGGGACTGTTTTCTGAAGGTATCATGGTATCTATCCTGTTTCTTTACTCCGGTCATCCCAAAGGAATGCACGAGACTTACCAAATCTTTTGCCGCCGCCTAACCCAGGCTCTCCTTGTTTCCCAAACCTCTTGCTGCCCCGGCCCAGGGAAGGCACCTCACTCTCTGGGCAGACCAGTCCACAGCCCCTGGCCCTCAGCTAGCCCATGGCCCACTAATTCAGTGGCCAAACTCCTCATTGTCAGCCACTGCCTAAGTCTGTGTGTCTACCCTACCTTCACCCAATACCCATAGGGCAGCCAGATTCCCCTGGGGCTCCCCCACACTACTGGAAACATGCTTGGCTCTGGTGCGGAGTCCCAGGACCCCTGAGCATGCACCCTTGTCCCCTCCCCTCTGCATCTTGTCTCTCTGAGCACATCAGAGTTGTTGCCGTGAGTGCACTGATAAATCTTGAGATATGAACCACAATGGGTTTCCCCAGATTTCTTACTACCCACAACCCTTTCCCCATCTGGCCACCACTGGGGTGAGCTTCCAGAGCCTCACGCCTTGGGAATGGATGATGTGGCCCAGCAGTTCTCTACTAGTGGGTCGCAACCCACAGGAACTGTATTAAAGGGCTGCGACATTAGGAAGGTTGAGAACCCCTGATTCTGGCCATTCACAGTGAACAGAGCCACTGAATCTGGGTGGCTTCAAAACTCCAGGTGAGCGAGCCACCCAAGCCCACCCAGAGCGCCACACTAGGACAGAGAGGGGCAGCTGCGTGGCCCCCTGGGAAGGCAGCCCTGCCCAACCCTAGAGAGGGGTGGGGGTGAGAGAATCCCAGAAAATTTGGGGAAAACTGAGAGCAGCATGGACTGGACCCCTCTCTCTTGCACTTTCTCTTCAGGCCCAAGGCAGCCTCACGAGCATCTCTGTGGCTCTCAGAAGAACAGAACACGAGGTGTCCCTCTGGGCCTAAGAGTGGTGTGGCAACAGACAGACCCACAGCCTTGCTGGTGGACACAGAGGACACAGTCCTTCCCTACATGGAATGACAGTCAGAGGCAGGCAGAAGGGGGTAAGATGTCAACCAGGCCAAGGCCCAACCCCAGGCCACCCCCACATCCTGGATCTGAGGCAGAGCCCAGGACAGAAAGGAGGCCCAGAAGGACTGAGAATGAGTTGGATGGTTAGGAGCACAGCAGCCTCCGTTGGACCCACGTGCACTCAGCCCTTGAGCCACATACAGAATTTGGCTGGTAGCAGGAGCTGATGAATGTTCACCCAACGGGAAATCCTGAGCAGAGTGAACAATAGACCTACTCTCCTCAACAGGTCAGAAAGCCATGGGACCTGCCTAGTCACCAAACAAGAACATGGGGACAGAGCCTCGGGTCAGAGCCCCCAGCCGCGAGCCCCTCCTTACAACAGGGCTGAGTGGGCCCCACCCTGACTCCTGAGGCTGAGAAAGGAGCCCAGTTAGTCCCCAGAGAGGCGCCTGCGGGGGGGCCTGGGCCCTCGCCGGGAGGGAGAGGGTCACCGGGCTCAGTTTTTGAGGGTTTTCAGGAGGGAAGGATACACCCCCCAGCAAAGCAGACCCTCCAGGCCCATCCACCCTGCCGTAGCTCCTCAGGAAGAGGAGGAGCCTTTCACATTGGTTCCCCAGGATCTGGCCTGGCCCTGGGCCCACTGCTGTCCACCCTCCTGGCTGAGCTAGATCTGATTTCCTGCTTCTGGGGAAATTCAAGCAGGCCAGCTGCCAGGCCACTCCATCTGCCAGTGCTGCTTGTGAGCTGGCTCCATTCTGAGTCAGGCAGGCAGCCAAGGGCAAGCTGACCAGGCCCTGCCCTCAGGGCACTGCATTGTACAGGGGGATTGACATGAAGCAAATTAGGTGCTGTCCTAAGAGTTGTTTGTAATACGTCCACTTAATTGTCATAGCATCCATAACAGAGATAGATACTGTTCCCACTTTACAGATGAGAAGACAGAGGCACAGAAAAGTAGAGTACCTCCCCAGGCTCACACAGCTAGCATGAGGCCAAACCAGACTATGAACCCAAGAAGTCTGAATCCAGAGTCCATGATAAATCCATGACACATGCTAATGAAATAAATAAATACATAAATACATGTCAGATGCTAATGAGAGGAGACCAGAAGGTGCACAGCAGGAGAGAAGAGTGGACATGTGTTTATGCATGCACTTGCACCTGTATGTGTCTGTGTGTAAGGCATGGACGTGTGTCTGTGTGTATATGTGTCTGTGTACATGTGCATGTGTATGTGTATGAGTGTATGTGTCTGTGTACACGTGTACATATATGTGTCTGTGTACACATACATGTGTATGTGCCTCTGTGTAAGGCATGGATTTGTGTCTGTGTGTATATGTGTCTGTGTACACGTGCATGTGTATGTGTCTGTGTGTAAGGCTTGGATATCTGTGTGGATGGTGTGCACATGTGTATATGTAGAACACGCACATGGGTATACTGTGTATGTGTGGGTTGCGTGCGTGTATGTGTGTCTATGTGTGTGGCGTGCATGCATGTGCCCCGTGTATGCGTGTCAGTGTGTGTGTTTGAGGAGGTAGTTCCCGGTTTCCAGAACTTCAGTCCTGTGGGTGGCTGGCACCTCTGGGCACGTGAGGGGGTTCAGTGATCCTTTTCTCTTTACTCCCGGGCATCACCAGCAAGGCCCCTGCTCTCTCCCTGTGGCTGGAAGGGGCTGTGGAGATATCCCAGTACTGAGGAAACCGATGAGGACGATATCAACAACACTGGAGCATTTATGGAGCACCTGCTGTGTGCTGGGCGCAGTGCTCGGTGCCTTGGAGGTGTTCACCCTGCCCTCCTGGTACCCCGGGAAGTCCTCATCACTCCTGCACACACATGAGGGACCCAGAACAGGGTGGAGGTAAAGTCTGTGACCAGGTCACAGAGACCAGGCTCCTTGCACCAGTGTCCCCCTGCACTAGACCCAGAGAAAGGAGGGGCTCACCTATGGGCACGTGACCCAGCCGCTGCAGACGGGCCCAGAGACAGCTTGCTCATTTATTCCTTCATTCTCCTGGGCCAGGGTGTCCAACCTGTGCCTTGTGGGCCACATGCTGATTTTGTGAGAACTTTTTCTGCTTATCTGTGGTGTAGGAAAAGAATGCATGGACCTTTTCTTGTCAATCCACTTTCTTAGTGTCCTTGACAGTGTGGCTGTCCTCAAGACCCCTGTGAGTCTTGAGGACTGACCAACCCAGAGAGAGGGGACCACATTGCTAGGGACACGTTCAGCTCTGCCTCAGCGTCTGCAAAGTGAAGGACCACATGCCTCCCTGGGAAAGCCATTTGGGGACCAGGGGTGACCAGTCCATGACATCCCCATTCATCCTCCCTCCTTCCACTACACAACTGCAATTGTACTTCTCCTGGCCTCTCAACCCCACCTGGGCCTGGCAGGCTCACTCCTGTCCCTCTACCCTCAGATGTCCACAGGGACATCTTGGTCATTAGAGTTGGACAGAGAGAAAGAGTTCTGTACAGGAGAAGGCCAGCCTGGGCAGTGTACAGGAATGCTTGCCACAGTCACAAGGGTATACATGAGAAGTTCTGCCTCTCGAGTGGGGGAATGCCCAGGACAGGGGCTGCGACCATGCAAGTGACTAAGCCACAGACTCTCCCCGGCAGCTGGCTGTGCAGTCACACTTGGATGGCTTGGCATGGAAGAGATTTGCAGTGTGGAGACAGACTCCCTCACTCAGGTATGAACCAGATGCCAGGAGGGAGCTGCCCAGAGGCACGGTGAGCTGAGTCCTCCAGTGCAGATGGCCAGGCCATGACCCACTGTTGTATGGAGTGATTGAAGCTCATCTATCTCTGTAAACTCATGTTTGTTTTGCTTACTATTGTACCCTGGGCCCAACAGTGCCTGACGCATAGTAGGTGCTCAATAAATATGTGCCAGGCTCGGCACCTATAGCTCAGTGGTTAGGGCGCCAGCCACATACACCGGGGCTGGCGTGTTCGAACCCAGCTGGGGCCTGCCAAACAACAATGACAACTGCAACAAAAAAATAGCTGGGTGTTGTGGCAGGCGGTTGTAGTCCCAGCTACTTGGGAGACTGAGGCAAGAGAATCACTTCAGCCCAAGAGTTTGATGTTGCTGTGAGCTGTGACGTCATGGGGCAATATAGTGAGACTCTGTCTCAAAAATCAATCAATCAATCAATCAATTAATTAATTAACGCCAAATGCCTGAGCAAGTGTATAAGTGAGCAGATATGTCAGTAAAGATTTAACTGCCTGATGGCAGTGAGGTGACAGGTGACCTTTTTTCTGTTTCTTTTAAAGGCTGTTTTATAGTAACTGCTGTATATATGATTTCTAGTATGAGGAAAAATCCACAGCTATTTCCTAACCTCTCAGCACACAGATGGGGTGGCCACAAGGGCATGAAAGGGGCTTTTGGCCAAAAGCAGCTCCATGGCTCCCTCACGGACATAGTGGCCAATGTCAAGTCTGCATACAGGTGACACATGGATGTGGCCCAGAAAAGAACAAGCAACTGAGATCTGGGCCAGCAACTTTTCTTCTTTTCTCTTGTCTCCTCTGGGCCATCACACTGCAGACCCATCAGTCACACCCAGAAAGGAAGACAGGCTGGGATGCAGCAGCCCACAGGTACGAGAGGCCTCCAGAGCCCAGGCAGCCCTTGTCCCTTCCTAGAGCCTCAGTTTTCCCATCTGTAAAGTGGGCCAATGGTGCAGACCCTGGCTGTCAGAAGCAGCTGCTGCCTGGGGCTCCTGCCCACTGCAGCTCTGCAAGGCCTCAGTTCCTTCCCTTCCTTCTGCCAGCCACTCACAGGGTTAAGCAAGACTGCTGACGTTTGTGTGGCATGCACAAGGTCAGAACCCACAGAGCTCGCAGCTGTGCAGGGCCAGCTCTTGCACCATGGAAGCTGCCCTGTAAGAGTAGTGGGGAATTTCAGGGTAAGGACCCTCGGCCAGGCCAGTCCCAGCTCAGCCATTTAGCAGTGGGCACCTTGCCCCTCCATCACTCAGGGCCCAGAGGACCCTCCGTCCCAGCCCCACCCTCCTGCATGGGACCCTGCACCCCCCTGTGGCTCTCAGCTTCCTGCCTCCCACTGGCAGAGTCCTCCTGTCGGGCCCGCTCCCCTGCCATCTCCACCTTGTCCCTATCCCCTCTAGCAGCTCCTAAGCTGTGCCTGAGCAAATTCAGCCCTCTGCCCCTCTCTCAAAGCTAAAAACAAGGGCCTGAATCCTGGTAGTGCCTGTTTGTTCCTCAGCAGTTTGAAGCAAAAGGGTAAACACGAAGTAGAACCTTAGAGATTCAAGGCCCATCTATATATAAAACTCCACCCTGCACCTGCCTCATGCCGGACACATTACAAATACGATCTTAACACCCCTGTAAGTAGCTCGCCTTCCGCTTACTGAAAGGCTCTGAGGGCAGAGACCAAGTTTGCTACCTTTGCTCACCACAGTGTCTGGCTCCTAGTGGACTCCAGAAAGTTTTGTTGGTTGGATGGATGGATGGGAGGACGGGGGAATGGGGGGAATTGGTGGCTGGAGAAGCAGTTGAGTGGTGGGTGAGAGTTTAAGTCACCTACTGAGAGCTTGTTAATGGCAGAGCTGCCAAGGGTCCAAGTTCAGGTCCAGACTGAACTTCTCTGAGAGGAGGTCTGTGCCTTCCTGCACCATGCCCCCAGTACTGCACTCACGGGTCACTGACTCCCATGCTTGCACCCCCATCCCAAGTGCTCCCCTGAGACCCCTCCTGGGGAGGTCCCAACAGCTCCAATGCAGAGGCAGGTTTGATTTCTCCTTCCAGGCATGTGGCAGAGTCAGGTTCAGGGGCGTACAGAGTGTGTGTTTGTATAGCCCACACTCGGAAGAGCCTCACTGGTTTAATGCTCTGTTGTCACCATCATGGGATTATCAATACCTTTTAACTTACGCTTTTTTTTTTTTTTTTTGAGACAGAGTCTCACTTTGTCACCCTTAGTAGAGTGCTGTGGCATTATAGCTCATAGCAACCTCAAACTCTTGGGCTCAAGCGATTCTCTTGCCTCAGCCTCTACAGTAGCTGGGACTACAGGCGCCCACCACCTTGCCCAGCTATTTTTAGAAACGAGGACTGGCTCTGACTCAGGCTGGTCTTGAACCTGTGAGCTCTGGCAACCCACCAGCCTTGGCCTCCCAGAGTGCTAGGACCCAGCCAAAACCTGTGCTTTGTAAGTGAAGTCCCCTAGAACAACAGGCGGCTGCATGAGTGGGGGCGGCCCATGTCCTATTGCCTCCTGCTCCCTTGCTGTCTGTTTGCACACAGAATTCACCCTGTGCCGTGAGCTCAGAATTCCAGGGAACCGTGGTGCCCATGGATGGCGGCCACAGGCTCCCACCTCCTGTCCACAGACACCAAAGGGGGGACCAAAACCGTGCAGGCTTCATGCAGGCTTTCCACCGCTTGGGTGAGTCTGAAATACATTAGTGTATAGGAACCTCCAATACAAATCGTGTCATTTTGGTGAGTCAGCACACAAGTGAATACTTTGCATTTAAAAACAGCATCACCGAACATAAAGATGGACAAAAAAAATGCATGCTAATGATTTAACATTTGGGGCTTTCTTTACTTAGAACAACATTAAACAGCAAACTAAAAACATCATGACACGTCAAGAGGAAAGAAGAGTGTGGGACCAGACATCCTCAGTCGCCCACCCTCGCTGCTTACCTTTCACATGGCACAGGCCACTGTGAACTCATTCATTCATTCAGTCAGTCAGTCACTCACCCAGTGGCAGTGGGGCTGCACCCCTTCAGCATGTCCTGGGATGGGCACTGGGGAGCCCAAGTTCCAGATCAGGGTGGGGAGGGAGCTGCAAGTGAGTCCAGACAGGTAAGGGCAAAGCAGAGACTCAGCTGTGACCAGGCACAGCGTGGCACACTTTCCATCACCAGCACGGCCCCTGCAAGGTGAGCAGAGCACATGGAAAGGCTCTTCTCATCCCAGTGCCTCAGTCTCCTCCTGAGAAAACAAAGTGCTTCCCTCCAGCTCAGAACAGCCCAGCTGCAGCGACGCTTTGCTGGTGGCGCACGCCCCCTGGAGGGCCCCGCGGGAAGGGCCAGGCAGTCCGTTTCTCTCCCTGGAGCACACCTGTTCAGGGTTCCTGCCCTTCCCCTCTACCAACATCCTGGGCCAAAACTCCCCTGTAAGACCCGGAGCCTGGCAGAGACTTGCAGGGTGAGTACGGGAGCAGTGCTTTCTCCCCAGCAAACGATCACTGGCTGTCCTGGGGAGAAGTGAATTCTCAGCAACTTCTGACTCTGTGTGTGTGTAGGAGAAGCAGAATCCAGTAGCCCAAAGCCTGTCCTCCCAACAAGTGCTTCAGGGAAAATGCACCAGGGTCAGGGAGGGGTGTGCACACACTCACAAAGTCTCCTTGACTCAGAGAGCCCCGGCAGGCACCGCTAATGTAGTTGTGAGGGGATTAGCAAGTGCACCACCACCTGGGCGGACTACAGTGGGAAGAACCACCGACAAGCGATTCTCAGGCCTCAGCCTCCCAAGCAGCTGGGATTACAGGTACCCACCTTTGCTGGGGGAGGGATACACGCAGGTTTCCTTGCTGTGCATAAAGCTCACAGTGGATCTGGCATCAGTGACTGCCTTGGGCGGGCAGGGAGGAGGGGCAGGACAAGCCACTGTCACTCTCTGTGCTTTTTTTTTTTTTAACTTCCTATCATGTACAACTTTTGCCTACTCAGAAAATATAATTACATTAAAAATTAATCTTGTCTTCTTCATGGATCCAAAGACATACCAGTGTTAAGATAGCAATATTTCTGTGAATTGATCCACAGAAAATCCCACCTGACTTCTTTGCAGAAACAGACAAGCTGAGACTAAAATTCATATGGAAATTCAAGGGAATCAGAATAGCCAACACAATCCTAAAAAGGCAATAAAGTTGGGGAATTTACCCTTTCACATTTAAAAAAATACTATAAAGCTACAGTTGTCAAGACAGGGTGGTACTGCCACAGGGAGAGATGAACAGGTTGAGGCAGTGGTTCTCAATCTTCCTAGTGCCGCAATGTATTTTTCCTCACTACAAAGGGGTCGTGACCCACAGGTTGAGAACTGCTGGGTTAAGGGCATAGGATTGAAAGTCTGGAGATAAGCCCTCATGTTTACGTTCAATTGATTTTTTTTTTTTTTTTTTTGAGACAGAGTCTCACTATGTTGGTCTTGGTAGAGTGCCATTGTGTCACACCCCACAGCAACCTCCAACTGTTGGGCTTCCAGGGGTTCTCAACCTTCCTAACGCCGCAGCCCTTTAATACAGTTCCTGTGGGCCGCGACCCACAGGTTGAGAACCACTGGCAAGCGATTCTCTTGCCTCAGCCTCCCAAGTAGCTGGGATTACAGGCACCCGCCACAACAACGCCTGGCTATTTTTTGTTACAGTTGTCATTGTTGTTTAGCTGGCCTGGGTGGGGTTCAAACCCCCGAGGATTGGTATATGTGGCTGGTGCCATAACCATGGTGCTACAGATGCCAAGCCTGGTCGATTGATTTTTGACAAAGATGCCAAAACAATTCTTCTTTTTTTTTTTTTTTTTTTTTTGCTGGGGCTGGGTTTGAACCTGCCACCTTCAGCATAGGGGGCCGGCATCCTACTCTTTTGAGCCACAGGCACCACCCCCAAAGTTTGTTTATTTTTTTTTTGGCAGTTTTTGGTTGGGGCTGGGTTTGAACCCACCACCTCAGACATATGGGGCCGGCGCCCTACTCCTTTGAGGCACAGGCGCTGCCTGATGCCAAAACAATTCAATGGGAGAAAAGCAGTCCTTCAGCAAGTGGTGCTGGGAATTTGGAACCTTACCTCATTCTATATACAAAAATTAGCTCAGAGTGAATCAAAGACTAACATGGAAGAACTAAAACTACTAGAAGAAAACATAGTGGTAAATTTTCATGACTTTGTGATAGGCGATGGATTCTTTTTTTTAATCCATTGGCATCACAGCTCACAACAACCTCCAATTCCTGGGATCAAGGGAGTCTCCTGCCTCCTCCTCCCAAGTAGCTGGGACTACAGGCAGCCGCCACAACACCTGGCCATTTTTTGGTTGTAGCTGTCATTGTTGTTTGGCGGGCCAGGCTGGATTCAAACCTGCCAGCTCAGGTGTATGTGGCTGGAGCCTTAGCCCGTTGAGCCACAGGCACTGAGCCAAGGCAATGGATTCTTAGCTATAATGCCAAAGCATAGGCAACTAAAGGAAAAAATAGATAAACTGAACTTTTTTTTTTTTTGAGACGGAGTCTTATTTTATTGCTCTTGGTAGAGTGCTGGTGGCATCATAGCTCACAGCAACCTGAAACTCTTGGGCTCAAGTGATCCTCTTGCCTCAGCCTCCCAAGTAGCTGGGACTACAGGCACATGCCACAACACCTGACTATTTTTTAGAGATGGGGGTCTCACTCTAGCTCAGGCTGGTCTTGAACTCCTGAAATCAAGCAATGCACCTCCCTTGGCCTCCCAGAGCGCTGGGATTATAGGAGTGAACCACTGCATCCCAGCCTTAAACTGGACTTCATTAAAAGTAAATATATTTGTCCTTCAAAGGACTCCATCAAGAAAGTGAAAGAGGAAAAAAGAAAAAAGAAAGAAAGAAAGAAAAGAAAAGAGGACCAGGTGTGGTGGCTCACACCCTTAATCCCAGGACTCTGAAAGGCCGAGCTTGAGCTTGCACTGCTTGAGCTCAGGAGTTCGAGACCAGCCTGAGCAAGAGGAAGACCCATCTCTATTAAAAATGGGGGTGGGGGGTGAACCCTAGTTGGGTGTTGTGGCACATGCCTGTAGTCCCAGCTGCTCAGAGGCTAAGGCAAGAGGATCACTTGAGCCCAGGAGTTTGAGATTGCTGTGAGCTATGATGCCACAGCCACTCTATCCAGGGCAACAGCCGGAGAGCCTGTCTAAAAAAAAAAAAAAATCATCTGCCTGCATGTGATACCTTAAAGGGAACATAAACAAAGTCATGGGACATAAACTAAAAAATCCTCACCGTTTCCAACCATCATCTCCAGTCTGTGAACCCCCAAAGACAAAAAGCTTGTGAAGGCACGTGGGCCCACAAATTAAACACCAAAATGATCACTTCTTCTGCAAGGCGATGGCATGGCACAACCAAGCTGGCTTGGCTGTTCAGGCTGTGAGGACGGCGACACCTGGATCCAAACTCAGCTCCCCGCTGACCAGCTGCGCATCCTTTAGGCAACAGCTTTCTTGCCTTTGTGCACCCAGATTCTCCTAAGAGGCTGCCCTGCCCTCCCCCATCAGGATTCAACCTCCTGGCTGAGCCCCCCACACACATACCCTCAACCAGGACCCTGATCCTTCATCCCCTCTCTACATCTCCACATCTCACCAACCTCTCCTAAGGCTCTCCCCAAACTGAACCTTCCTCCCCCACAGCCGGAATGGGAGTGAGTCTCCCCAGCCCGCCACACCTTTACTATTGTGAATTCAACTGTGTCTCCTGAGAAGATATTCTCAAGTCTTAACCCCCGATACCTAGGAACTCGACCTAATTTGGAAATAGGTCTTTGCGCATGTCTTCAAGTTAAAAAGAGGTCATAGTGCATTAGTCCCTAATCCAATGTAAGAAGAGGGAAATTTGGAGACAGACTCAGGAGGAGGCCATGTGAAGATGGAGTACGTGTCCACAAGCCAAAGACTGCCAGCAACAACCAGACACTAGGAAGAAGCAGGGAAGGTGCCACTCCTAGAGCCTTCAGGGAGATCGCGCCCCTGCCAACACCTTGACTTCAAACTTCTGGGCTCCAGAGCTGTGAGAGAGTCAGTTCTGTTGTTCAAAGCCACCCAGGTTATGTCCCTTTGTTACAGTGCCCTGAGAGACTGGTACACTTTCCTGTCCCCTCCACTACATCACTTCCCTACAACCCCATTCTTCCAGGTTAGTGGCAAAAGCCTTTCCTTCCTTACTCCAGGAAGAGGCCTGGGCGTCTTTCCCTCTCCTCCGTCCCACGGCCAGTTCTGCAGGCGTTTGCTCCTGCCCCCACATTCCATAGCACTCTGTACCCACTCAGCTATAAAATGTGTCACATTCTTCTCTAAAGTAAAATGCTCTAGGTGACCTTCTTGGAAGGAACAAGGCGTTGAACGATTGAGCCGCTTCACCAGAATGTGGTGGTGGGGGGCAGGACAGGCTCATTGATCTCTGGATGCACCCCCACCCCTGGCTTAGTCTCCTAGCTGAGATGTGAGGATCAGAGGTGTTTTCAAAGGGTGGATGGGGCCTCTGGGACAGGAGCATTTAGCAGAAGGAAGTTGGAGGATAGAGGGTTAGTGAAAATGGGGGCTGCACTGTATTGGAAAGCCCACAGCCTGGGGAAACTGTCCCGATTCCAAATCCTGGCTCTGCTACTCCCCAGCTGAGTGGCTTGGCGAGTGCTAAGGCTCATTTTTGGCCTATGAAATGGTTGATGCCTGAGCCACACTGGTGGGTCACAAGTGGCAGTAAGGGCACTGGCCAGCAGGGGGCATAGCAAAGCCTATCTCCCTCCCCAGCCAAGGCAAGACTGAAGTCAGGGCCACTTTTGAGGCAGGCCCCGCTCTTTCCTAGGTCCCCCAGCTGAGCTCCAGGCCAGACACAGAGGGCTGCTAGGCAAGGGTCCTGTGCACCTGGAAATGGCTTGGGTGCCAGGGAATTGTGGGGGCTGCTCGAGGGGTCACTGTCCAGGGCGGTCTCCCAGGGCCACAGGCAGTGCCAGCCTGCATGTGCCATGGAACTTCATGTAGCTGCCCGTGTCCTGGCACACGTTTCAGTCATTTCCTCCTCCTGCAGCCCTGCGAGACAGGCAGGGTGATCGTCATCCTGCCGTCCTCAGGAGGAAGCCGCAGCACAGAAAGTTTCAGGAGCTTGGCCAAGGCCACACAGGAGCAGAGTGGGGTTCTAACTAAGGTGATGAGGCAACACTCATACTCCGAGCAGTTCCTGGGGTGACAGACAAGGAGAATGATGCAGGTGGAAAGGCGAGGACGGAGTTCCAGCAGAGGGAAGGGCAGGAGCAGAGGCCCAGAGGCACCGGAGAGGGGGCAGAGGGGCAAACTAGCGGGTTCCTGGAGGCCGTGTGGACGGAGCAGGCCTGAGCAGCTCCTGGCAAGAGGAGCCAACTCAGATCTCTGCAGCTAGCGGACTCTGCCCTGTTCCAGCCTTGTTAACACCAGGTTTTAAAATACTACTTCCCCTAGTTTGCGTGAATGTTTGTGAGATGGCCTGGCCAGCTGGACAGGTCAACCCAGGCACACATTTACTTTGGCCCCTTGCCTTCCTAATGACTCTGTGCAGGAGGCTTAAAGGTGTCAGAGAGATCTAGGCTCAAGCCCTGGCTCTGTCACTGTGGTAGACCAAAGAGGGTCACAGTGCTTTGGGATCCTTTTGCTGAGAGGCAGACCCTGAGTCTGGTGGGAGGGAAGTTGCACTTGTTTCTAGGTCTGGGCTGGAAAGTATGGGCAGGTTCCTTTCTCCTGGAGCACTTGCTCTGGGAACTAGACGCTCATGCTGTGAGGAAGCCAAAGCGACAGGCCGTCCCTCTGCCAGCCCCGCACAGCCCCCAGTGCACAGCCCCCAGCGTAGAGCCAGTGCCAACCTGCTGGCCACAGAGTGGCCCAACTCAGAGGTGGAGCTGCCCTCGCAGAGGCCAGAGAGTACAGACAGGCCATCCTCCCTCAGTCCCGCCCAATCTGCAGGTTTGGGAACCAAATAAAATGACTTAAGGAATGCTGAGTTTGGGAGTAGTTGCTGTAACACTTATCACCCATGTGACTTGGCAAAATATTTAAGTTCCCTGAATATTTCCTCATCGAGAGCGCGGAGGTGATGTCTGCCTCGCAGGATTCCAGGGAAGACAGAGTATCTGGAACACTCAGCACGGAAGGGCGTGTGATGGCCCGTGGTGGCTGTGAGCCCTTCTCGTTCCCTGGGGTGCGGACCTCAGTCTGTCCCTGCCTTGCCCACTGCTCCCTCCCAGCACCATTCTATGTTGGATAAATGAATCCCCACTTCAAGGGTAAAGACACTCACCCAAGGTCACAAGCCAGCAAGAAGCAGGATGGAAACCGAGGTGCGGAACTGCAGCCCCAGACTCTCTAGACACTGGGCCACCTGTATGAAATGCACCTCTAAGGACCGCCCTCCTCTGTTCACCCCCTCAAGCCTTCAGTCCTGCTCAGTTTCCTTCCCTCCCCAGAAGCCTCCTCCTTCCTTTCCAAGAAATCCTATTTCCTTAAGAATCCTATTTCCTTAAGGGTAAGTGGGCAAATCTACTGGGGAGGAGCCTGGGCCACCTTCCTGGCTGGCGTGCAAGGGCTCTGTCCCCCCAGGCAGCACCACTTCCCTCCCCACTTACTTGGAGTCTACAGAACCTCCCCTCCCTGTGGAGAGAGCATAAGGTTCTGGAGTCCAGGACCTGGGCCCAAAATGAACTCCAGCATGTAACCTGCAGAGAGCCACAGCCTCCTTGGTCTCCTCACCCTAAAGGGGGTTGACAGTGTCCTCCCAGGGTCATGGTGAGAATCCTATGAGGCAGGGACATGGCAGCTGCTTTTGTGCTGTCGAGGGGGCATGGGGCTTAGGGGTGCTGGGGGTGCCTGTCCAGGATCCCTTCTTCCTCCGCCAGGAGGGCAGAGGCCGTTCTCAGGCTTTGTCATCCCCACATCCTCCAGTCAGCAGACAGACACTCCCACTTCTTGGTGTGGGACACCGATGAGCCAGGCTGAGTCCCAGGCCTGCAGGTGGGGAGGGCGGAAACGTGGGTGCACAATGTGTCTGCTCTCTTTAGCCCCTGGTGCATCTGGCTAGAGATGTGAGAACAGATTTGGTCTGCACAGCCAGCTTTGGTTTTATTTTCTTGATTTCCTCTCTTATCTAGGTCTCCTGGCTCATGTGTCTTCTTCAAAATTTGGGCTGGCCTCAGAGCTGGGAGCACGGCCCTTTGTTGTCACAGCACCTGGCCAGAGGAATGGCCTCAGCACCGAGCCTCTGTCAGAAGGCTCGGTGGTGCGCTCCAAGTGGGGGTCATGGCCTCTGGAGGGGGATGGGGCTTGCCTGGGTTGCCCAGTACCTGGGCAGGGGGCTCTGTGCAGGACAGACCCGGCACTCACAGCTGTGAGTGACAAGAGCAGGGACCAGAGGCTGACTAACCACAACCATAACCCCTTAACAAGAGGTCTCCAGCCAGCACAGGTGTTGGAGTGCAGGCCCCGGTGGGGGCATCTGGGCTCCTCAGGTGCCTGGATCTTGCTCCATTGCGCCCTTTCTGGGAGCTGAGGAGGTGGGTCCTGGGAGCAGGAGGCAGGAGGGAGGTGGGAAAAGCCCAGGGAGCCCAGTAAAACCTGGCTGTTTTACTCTACCTGGGCCCTTCTTCTTGGGGAGAAGGAAACAGGGCCTGACCCAGCCCCAGACCTGGTGGGGGGCAGGTCAGAGACGCCTCACAGGCAGGGGCAGGGCTCTGCACACCTTGGTGCAGGCACTACCATGAGTTCCTGTGTTCCAATATGGGGAAACTGAGGCACAGAGCAGGTGAGCAGTTCAACCAAGGATGCCCAGTGAGCTGGAAATGTTCATCCGAACAGATGAACCGACCTCCCAGGAGGACTTCAGCTCCCTCCACGTGGCCTGAAGGGACAAGGTCCCCAAGTAGAAACCAGGCAGTTCCCCCATATCCACTCTTCTCAATCCACCACAGCCACCCCAGGCCTCTCCCTGGATCCTGCCCTGGCCCCACCACCTGGCCCTACCTCTCGCCTTCCCATTGGAGGGAGGCTCCAGGAACCTTCCGAGGACAAGCCATCCTTTCCTTCCCCTTCTTGGCTCCTACACCTCTTGGAGTTTGGGCCAAATTCCTTGCCACGTAAGGAGCCCCTCTGCTACCCCCTGCCACAGGTGCTTATGCCACTCATTGATATGGACTCCCCAAGGGCAGGGCAGTCTCATTGATTCCTGTGTCCCCGGCGCACAGTCGCTCAGCTGGGGAAGTTGAAATGAACCATCCCAGATTGGGTTTCTTTGGGCCCCCACATCTGAGTCCCCTCCCCTGTGCCACCCCCACACAATCCAGGGCTCCTGGCCCCACTCTGCCAGCCCAGACCTGTCCCAGCCTGCGACCCACCCCCTCTCCAGATGGGCTACAGGGCGGTGGGCACGTGCCAGCTGGGGAGTGCCCTGTGGGGTTGCTCTCCACCTTAAACTCACCACACTGAAGGCTCTTCCGGTGGGCCAAGTGCCCCCCTGGCATCTGCACCCCGTGTCGAATGTGCTCCCCAGCTGGTGTGTCCCCTCCACTCCATGCCTGGCTAAAGATCCCAGGGCTACAGGCAGGAGTTGTGGGTTGTGACAGTGAGGTTCGGGGTTCAGTGCCCAGCAGGGCCTCAGGAGCACAGTGGTGTGGGGAGAGGGCCAGCCAGCTCCAGCCCAGCTGTTTCTCCAGTTGAGCAGGAAGTCGGTTTGCAGAGATCTGAATTGATTTTCTATACAAGGTAAACACACACACGCAATCTGCCAGGGAGGGCAGGCAGGCAGGAAGAAGCCAGACACGAGTAAATAATGGTGCTTTGTAATCTAAGCCACAGACAGATGGCAAAGGAAGGCCAGGAGTTCTCCACACAAGCGCCCTACCCCAGTTCGGCATGGCCCCGCCAAGGTCACAGGATCACAGGCACAGATGTCAGGGTGAGAGCCCCCTGCTCTGACCCGAATGCTTCTGAGCCTCGTGTGAGGCACACAGGGACACCTGGCTGTTTCACTCTACCTGGGCCCCCGCCTGGGGCTGAGGCAGCCTCACCCACTCTGCTGGGGCCAGGCAGGCTACAGGAGGTAAGGATGCCTTGGAAGGGGGAGCAGGGGAAAGGGGGGGTCAGAGCACTTCCCAGAGGTCACTGCAAAAGGAGGCTGGAGCTGCCGGCAGGCAGGGCTCCATTTCTAGCTCTGCCTTTTTCCTGCTGTGCTGCAGTGGCCCTACTGTAAGATGGGCTGCAGCTGCTCGGTTCATGGCTGTGGGGTGATTGTGGGCTCACCCTCCTGCCCAAGGGCTCTCCACCTCGCCTCACAGTCCTCTGAGCCCTCCAGACTGCTCTACAGACTCGGGATGGGGCCCTTGCTCTCCTGGGCACCTTTCCAAGTTGTGTCTGTCACAGTCCCAGCAGGAAACAGATGGCACATGCAGACGATTTTCAGGAAGGTCTTTGGCAGAGGAACTGTTGACAGGTCTGAGAGGCGGGTTAAGAGAACCAACAAGGGAGGTGGCGCCCCAGAAACAAAGACTGTCCAAGGTCACCCAGGCAGTCAACAGGGAGCCCTAGTGAGGCTTGACTTTGTGTATAAGGACACATCTGTCAGCAGAAGCTTTTCACCCAACATAAAACTTTTTTCTTAATTTTTAAGAAAACGTGCAGGTCAGGCATCCATTCACAGCTCTGGTGTGCAGTGTGAGTCCTCCGGTAATGACTTCCTGCTTGCTGTAACAAGTAAGGAGACTGACACAGTGCTTAAGGTAAGCAGGGACCCGGTAGACATAGCCCACACAGAGCACCCAGTGACTCACATACAGTAGGTGCTTAATAAATGCAGACAGAATGAATGAGCAATTCTTCACCTGAGAAGGAGAGAGAAAAAGTGGTCCTATGGGCTGAATTGTGTCCCCTCCCAAACGTAGGTGTTGAAGTCAAAACCCTTAGGGTGGTGTATTTGGGGTAAAAAAGTAATTAAGGTTAGATGAAGTCTAACCAGGAGAGGCTGGAGCCCTGGTTTGATAGGGTCAGGGTCCGTATAAGAAGAGGCACCATCTTGGGACACAGTGGGAAGGCAGCCAGCCACAAGCCAGGAAGTGAGCCCTCACCAGGAACCGAATCAGCCGTCACCTTGATTTTGGATTTCCCAGCCTCTAGAACTGTGAGAAATAAATTTCTTTCCTTTAAGCCACCGAGGCTGTGGCATTCTGTTGTGGTATCCTGAGCTGAGGTATTCTTCACCTGAGACAGGTGAAAATGAAGAGGGTGGGCCAAGGTGGGAGATATATCAGTTTCCTTGGGCTGCCGTAACAAATGACCACCAACTGGGTGGCTTAAACATGCACATTTATTCTCTTACAATTCTGTTAGAAGTCCGAAATCAGTTCCACTGGACAAAATCAGCATGTTGGCACAATTCCTCTGAGCCTCACGGGGAAACCTGTTCTTCTCACGCCTTTCCCAGCAGCCTCCCTTCAGTCTCTGCCCCGGCCCTTCTTCCATCGTTGACGTCACATGACCTCCTTCCGATCCTTCTTACAGTCACACTCGTGATTGCATTTAGGACCCACCCAGACAAAGCAGGATGGTCTTCCTATCTGAAAGTGTTTAACTTAATCCCACTTGTAAAGTTTCTTTGCCATACAAGGTGACATTCACAGGTTTCAGAGATTAGAACTTGGATATCTCAGGGGGCCATTAATTAGCCCACCAGAGTGCACGAATGGCTGTGGGGCCACCACGAGTTTGTCCACGGCTGCCATCTATGAAGCACTGTCACAGTGTATCCTCAGAGCCTGGACGCAGCCTCAGAAGCCTTCTAAGCCCAGACTGCCATTATCAATAGTCTGGAGTTGGTACACAGGAGAAAAGAAGCCAGTGGACAAATGCTGTCCCTTGGTCCTGGGGAGATGGTTGTGAGATTTTCACCCCGAGATCCTCAGGAATCCCCACAGTGGTGACCAAGTGGACAACTGCATATTGATTCTTCCTCTGTCACTGTCTCACCGTCCTGCCCCTCTGTCCTGTTCCCTGAGATCAGCTCCCAGGTAAACCGCCTGCCCCCATTCTGTGTCCCAGGCACTGGTTTCAGGGACCCGGTGCTTTGGGGTGAAGGAGCCCCTCTAAAATTCCTGGTCTGCAGCCCCGGCCTCACCCTGCACCTCTCCATCCTGCCCTGGTGGTGAATCCTCTGTCTACACTGTCTGCTCAGCAGTCACTTAGCAGCTGTCTTGGTTGCCAGCTCCACTGTCCGGGTATCACAGGGCTTGTGTTGAAGTTGCTTTTGTTCACTTAGTAATGGCCCCAAAGCACAAGCCCAGCGATGCTAACATATGGTCATCGCTGTTCTAGTTAACATTTGATTCCTCACTGTTGCTCTCATGGCATACCTAATTTATAACTATCTTTATCACAGGTATGTGTGGGACAAAACACAGTATCTACAGAGTTCGGTATTGCTTGTGGCTTCAGGAATCCACTGGGGGTCTTGGAGCATATCCCCCCATGGATAGGGGAGGGGGCTACTGTAACACAAGAACTGTGTTTCATCAGATCCTTTTTCTCAGTCACCCGTAGTGCCCGCTCTCATCTCCTGGGTCAAATATTATAATGACGGTTTCTCAGTCAATACCTCTGGGATACACCCAGAGAGAGGAGGACAAGGGTCAGGCACTGGCCTGCTGTTCACTAGGTCTGTCTGTAGATCCGTATGCCCAGACCCCCTAACCTCCACGATTCCTCCAGGCCCCTAGGGCTGGAGAGGGCCCAGCAGAGGGGCTGAGAGTGACTTTCAGGGCCCAGGAGGCAGCTCCCACTGCCCCGCCTTCCTCCTCGAGAAACTCTACCAGGTGTTTTCAAACAATAACAAGAGCGCAACCTCAGTAGGATCATGGTTGAGGTATGGGCCATCCCCCTGGGGATATTTTCCTGTTCAGGTCTGTGCGAAAACATAGAAATGATGTTTAGAAATCATTTCAAAATCATGTTTTTGTTTTTTTTTTTATTTTGAGACAGAGCCTCAAGCTGTCACCCTGGACAGAGTGCCATGGCATCACAGCTCACAGCAACCTCCAATTCCTGGGCTCAAGCGAGTCTCTTGCCTCCGCCTCCCAAGTAGCTGGGACTACAGGCGCCCGCCACAATGCCCGGCCATTTTTTGGTTGCAGCCGTCATTGTTGTTTGGTGGGCCTGGGCTGGATTCGAACCCGCCAGCTCAGGTGTATGTGGCTGGCGCCTTAGCCCGTTGAGCCACAGGTGCCTAGCCAGAAGCACTATTTTTTCAAGCTCTTTAAAGTATGACAATGGTGCTTTAAATATGAAATATTTCATTTTTTAATTTGCATTAATCTGTAGATTGCTTTGGATAGTATGGACATTTTAACGAAGTTGATTCTTCCCAGCCATGAGCGTGGTATGTTTTTCCATTTGTTAACATCTTCAGCTATTTCTTTTCTCAGAGTTTTATAGTTCTCTTTATAGAGATCTTTCACATCCTTTGTTAGGTAAATTCCCAGATATTTCATCTTCTTTGGCACTACTGTGAAAGGAGTAGAGTCCTTGACTATATTTTCAGCTTGACTATTGTTGGCATATATAAAAGCCACTGATTTGTAAGTACTGATTTTGTATCCTGAGACACTGCTGTATTCCATGACTATGTCTAGGAGTTTAGAAGTTGAGTCCCTGGGGTTTTCCAGGTGTAGGATCATATCATCAGTGAAGAGTGAGAGTTTGATCTTCTCTGACCCTATTTGGATACTCTTGATTGCCTTCTCTTGTCTGATTGGGCTTAAGTGATTCTCTTCCTCAGCCTCCCAAGTATCTGGGACTACAGGTGCCCACCACACTGCCTGGCTATTTTTTTGTTGCAGTTCTCATTGTTGTTTAGGTGGTCTGGGCCAGGTTCGAACCCACAGGCCTGTGTGTATGTGGCTGGCGCCCTACTCACTGAGGTTTAGGTGCCACCAGGAATTGTCATCCTTACTGAAGGATTGTATATGAATGAGATATCACCTGGGAAAGGTATGGATGTTGAAGAGGATTCTACTCATGCTTCCTTTTTGAGGAAGCTTGACCGCTTGAGCCCGAGAGATTGAGGTTACTGTGAGCTGTGACGCCAGGGTGACAGAGTGAGACTCAGTCTCAAAAAAATGAATAAATAAATAAAATTTGGCAAAAGACAAGCATAGTCTAAGCAAATTCCATATCATACTAGTGATCCTAGATATGAAAGAACACAAATAAAAGAAATTGAAGATGTATGGATTGGAAAGGAAAAACTAGTCATTTTTTTGTCATGTTGCAGGTGATACCCTTTTTCTATTTAGAAAATCAGAACGAATCTGGAGAAAAAATTGCTAGCAATATTAGGAGAGTGTTGCCATATAGCTGAATGTAAGATCCATACACAAAAGTCAATTGCATTTCTATACAGCCTCACAACACTTGAAAATGTTACTACCAGTCATGTAGCCATAAAAATTACAAATCAAACTGAAAGGAAACCTTTACAAAGTTGTAAAGAACTGTGATCAGAAATTTGGAAAATTTTTCTGAATGACATTGAAGAAGACTCAAACAAATAAAGAGATGTCCCCTGTTTGTGAACTGGAATATACAATACAATAAATTATATCCCTAAATTTATGTAATGATTGATTTAACACCACTTCAGTCAAACCTCAACAGAATCTTTTACAGAACTTAACAATTTGCTGCTAAAGTTAAAATGAAAGCACAAAAGGCCAAGACTCTCTAGCACATACCTAGAGAAGAAAGGCAGGCTTTCTCTAGCAGATATTAAGATTTAGTTTTGAGTTTTAGTAAGAAGATGTTCTATGAACATCTTTGTGTTCATAGAAGAGTACACAGATTGGTCGATGGAGTAGATAGAGCATCTACAAACAGATCCGTTGATATGGACAACCATATATGCAAAGTTCTCAGACTGAATGGCCAAATATTGGGGAAAAAAAGCAATTTTCCAATGAATGTCCCGGACTATGGAAAAAAATTAAATTATGCTTCTACCTCACATTATTCATGTGCACTAAAATTCACTCTAGGTGGATTAAGACAGACAGGTTTTTAAAAAGTCAGCTAAAAGAGGCATGTAAAGGTTATGAGAATATATTTCCAAAATGTATTACTGACAAAGAATTGGTATCAACTGAGGTAAAAGAAAACTCTCAAATCAGTAAGAACAAAAACGAAAAAACACCAGTGGAATCTTTCCCCAATTGAATGTTTTTGATAGGTTTGTAAAAGATCAAATGGTGATAAGTGTCTGGGTTCATCTCTTGGTTCTCTATTCTGTTGCATGTATATGGAACAGTATGCAGACAGTACCAGGCTGTTTTGATCACTATAGATTTATAGTATAGCCTGAAGTTTGGTAACATGATAACTCTTGATCTGTTTTTATTTCTGAGTAGTGTATTTGCTGTTCGAGGTTTTTTCTGGTTCTATACAAAATGAAGTACTATTTTTCTGACCTTTAAAGTATGATGGTGGGGCTTTCATAGGAATTTCATTAAATTTGTAAATTGCTTTGGGTAGTATGGCTATTTTAACAATGTTGATTATTCCCA
>CAUYON010138767.1:0-10421 GCA_963573935.1 Arctocebus calabarensis
ACAGGAGTGGAAATTTCCAGGTCCCAGGAAGTTAAGTCTACAAATTCCTAAGAACCGAATCACCATGGAGAGGACCCTGCAGGTGTATCCTTGTGGTCTGCTTGAGACCTCACCCTTCTCGGGTATTCTCTCTCATTAGGAAGCAAAGTGAAGGTAAATTCCTCTATTGATGCTCAAGAACTAAATGAATTGTCTGTAAGGATGGTTAGTCTTTATAGTGAAATAATAGAAAAATTATTAATTCATAGTTTTCCAGCAAAGACTGAATCCATCTCTTTGCCTGCTTTCCTTCTCGTTCTCATGCTAGTAGCCCCCACTCCCCACTCTGTGGATTCCTGTTTTCACAAAGCCCTGAGGAGCCCAGCACACCGAAAGGAAATCTAAGTTCTTTTATTTACATTCCAGCTGGTGAATAAAGCCCTTCCTCTTATAAACGTGGTGTTTGGGTGCTCTTTCTCTCCGTTGGGCCTCTTTGTCTTTTAGAATTTGTTCCTTTAGCCTCAATTTCTGAGTGTCTGGGGGAAACAAGAGGATGAAGTGTCTTCAGCCAGGCCAGAGGGAAGCCAGAGGCAGTATTCACATTCATAATATCTTGTGAATTCAGTTTCAATTAATTACCTCCCCCTCCCCCAAATCCAACAACTGCTTGATCTCAACTGTGGGCTGCCTTCTTTCCTTTCTTTGGGGTGCCATGCCATTTCCCTGCTCTTTTCTCTTTCCCTCTTTTACTCTCTCCCTTCTCTCTAAGATAGAATCTGTACTTTTACATTCTAATTCTGGTCTAGACAAATTCTTTTCTCATCCAGCAGAGCACCTAATACTGAGCTTTTTTATCCCAACATTATCTCCATGATATGTGCTTTCTTTCAGAGTGGCCTCTGTCCTCAGGTATAGGTAGGACCAGGTGGAAATTCTCTGCATGCTCCCCTCTGTTCTGAGTCCTTCAAAGACAATTTTTCCCCTTTGATGGTTATAGGTTGTTAAAGTAGTCCTTAATAATAATCAAGGACCTGGTTGGTTGCAGTGGCTCATGCCTATAATCCTAGAACTCTGGGAGGTTGAGGTGGGTGGATTGCCTGAGCTCACAGGTTTGAGACCAGTCGAGCCAAAGCAAGACCTCATCTCTAAAATTAGCTGGGAGATCTCAGGGACCTCTAGTCCCAGCTACTTGGGAGGCAGAGGCAAGAGAAGTACATGAGTCCAAGAGTTTAAAGCTGCTGTGAGCTATGATGCCACAACACTCTACGGAGGGTGACAACGTGAGACTCTGTCTCAAAAATAAGTAAATAAATAAATAAATAAAAATTAAAGACCTAACAATAGTACTTAAGAATGAGTATGAAATATAAAATATGTGAAAGAATATAAAAATCTCAGCACCCCCCCCAACTCAATATGCAAAAGAGAATGTCAGCCTGGAGGCTTAGTCGTGCAACAACCCCTTCCAAAGGATAACTGTTACTAACATTATGAATCAGACAGCCTCCCACAAGGCCTGCCAGCCTCCCATAAACAATGACATGCAAATTATAACTTTGGGTCTGCAGGCTATGTCCAGTTCTTAAAAGTCTATTAGATTCCACGCTAATAATGTTGATTACAACTTTATCATCCCAGGTGCAGAAAAGAGACGAGACAAGAGCTATCATTCTTCCACCTACCCAGGGACTTCTGACTAATTAATGCTCCCTCCACGTCCCTTTTCTATCCTAAAATTCATAGTATCTTATGTAAAATGTTTTACTAGATTTCCTGGGACTCACAAGAATGTAACCATTTGTCTCACTATCCCCTCCTTTTCCCCTCTACATTTTCTGCCCTTAAATACTGAAGTTCCCAAATCCTCCTTTGAAAAAAACAGTTTCAGATGCACTTGTGGTTTATTTTTCCCAGGTATGTTCTCAGATTTTAGCTTAATAAAGCTCCCCTGATTGAGATCTTTGCTTCACTCACTTATTTTGGGTTGTCAGAACTTTATGGTTGCTCTGTAGTCTGGGAGGACACTAAAGCCCCCCCAAGAGAAAAATAAAAAATGGTCCCTCTCAAGTTCTTACTCCCTTCACTAATGTGACCCAGTACAGCAGCCATTCACCATGGCACATTATTATGGATAAACACCAGAAGATTCTAGTGATTATAGTCAGGAGAAGTGCAGTCCTCTCTCTTGAAATTTCTCTGTTAGGTTACACATTATAAGGAAAAGCACAAAAGAGCCCCACCACCTGCTTAACAACTCAGGGATGTTCCTGCTCTTTCCTGTAGGTACTTGAAAGGTTTGGGGGTGGGGCCGATGCAACACTTGTCTAGCAGCTGAAGTAAATAACCTGTTACTGGATGAAGAGGGTGTGGCCACCTGTCACAGTCAGTCAACACGCAGAGATGGACAGGTCCCCTAAACTTCGTAGAAGGGCAACTATTCTGGACAACAGTGAGAGTAGCCTCTCCAAGACTGTTCTGCTCTTCCATTTCCAAAAATCACAGTTTTATACATAAAAGTTAAAACCAAGAACCATATATTAACCCTTATCTTAAACAACAGTAATTAACACTTACCTTAAACAACGGTTAATTGCCATTAACCCACGACCCATAATAAACAATAATTGATATAACCCATGACCCAAAACAATATCTCCTAAATCAATTGCCTACAACTACTCAAGATACATACCTTCGGTTAAAACTGAGTTTACAAAACAAGAATGGGAGACATAGGTAAGGATCAGTAGGACTTAAACCGACTGGACCAGCTGTGTCAGTCAGCCCTGGCCTGAACAACTAATCTTATCCCCACGTCATATGCTCTCAAACCTTCTGGTCAAACAAGGTGACAGAATCCTCAGCATCCTTCAGTGAGTGGTAGAACACAGAACAACATGGAGTCCTAGATCTAGAATCCTCTTCTGAAGGCATCCACTAGGTGAGCATCCAAAGACTTTATTCCCTACTATGCTCTGAGTATTTGTGCCCTCTGTAAAACCATCTGTTGAAACTTAACCCCCAATTCAACAGTATTAAGAGGTGGGGTCTTTGGGAGGCAATTAGATCACAGGGCTCTGCCCTCACATAGGAGATTAGTGTCCTTACAAAAGAGGCCCCAGGGAGGCTGTGTGCCCCTTCCACGGATGAGGACACAATAAACAGACACCTGCAAAGACGCAGGGAGCAGCCCTCTCTTCTGGCACTATGGTGTTGGACTTCCCGGCCTTTAGACCTGAGAGAAAGAAACTTGTCATTTATAAAATACTCAATCCAATGCATGAGTATTTTTGTTGCATGAGTACTATGTAGCAGCCCAAAGGGACTAAGACATAGCCCTATAAGCAAAAGTAGATAAACAGTATCTCCAGCCAATGTATCTAACCTGAAAACCATCATTTTACCAATGAAAAATTACTGTTAGCACTCCTTATGCTAATTAATGGACTGTGGGTTTAGAAATCCCCACATGTATGTCTCATGTATGTCTCATTCGAGTAAGCCACAAATGGGTTAAATTGGCTTTTGCCTTCGCAGAAAAAGGCAAACAGGTTTGGGCACCCTGAGGCAAACACAAAGAAGGTTTGAACACCCTGAGGCAAACACAAAGACTGTTTTCTGGTCATCCAGGAACAGATACTTTGAAGCTTTCGCAGCCATTGTCTCCAAGGAGTTCTTGCCTGGAGACATGGTCCAGAGATTGACAAAATGTTTTACATTTTGTCTTTATCTTAAGCCTAAAGACCTCCGCACTGTTGAGAAACAAAGTCATAGACCCATTTAAGGTTAACTTGTTGAGTGCATGAGGAAATAGTTCCCCTATAGCTCTGTCTCTCTTATTTTTATGTAGATTTCTTAAGACCTAAAGTAAAAGAGTATTGTGCTGTTTTCCAGGACAGGATATCTGCCATTTAAGTTTAGAGTTAGATAATGGTGAATACTGTAAATCACAGATTAAGTGTGCACGTGATTGCGAGAGTATATAAGGTGGTCAGAAATAAAGTTAATTTTCTACATGCCACAACAGAGCTTGTAGCCTGCTTCTTGCGCCCTTCTTAACATTACAGTGCGAATCTACACCCGAGGCAAAGCTATAGCCCCTCGCATCTCTGGTCACGCAACAATGGACCTTCTAGTCTAGATGCTCAGGCACTTGCTGAAATGTTCTCTGGAAAGTGGATTCCCAGTTAGGGTCTTTCAAATGCCATGTTCCCCTGGGATGTACAGTCCTACTTTCAATGTTAACTCTCTATCTCTAGGGTATAGATTAATAAAAATGGCATCACACTAGTTATGCAGAAAAATATATCTTTCTATTCCTCCTAAGTGTCTGACAGCACTGACAGACCTTCCTTCTTGAAAAATCTGGCTTCTCTTGGCTCTTGGCTGGGTGTGGTCCAGCCCATGCCAGATCCCCTTCAGAATCACCCTGACTGGGCCTTGCTGGCAAGATCACCTCTTCATCTTGCACCAGAATAAAGAAGGAGAGGAACAAGAGCCTCCTGCATCCAAGACAAATATTTAGCTTGAACAGCAAATAGATCTTTACTATGGTAAGCCACTGAGATCTGAGGACCATTTTACTACAGTATCTCCTGATTAAAAACCTAATAATGATACTCCAGGAAAAAATTTAATAAGTGGATGGGTGGGATGAATGAAAGAAGGATGGCAAGACCCAAAAGTTTTACAGCTGCCTGTGTACGCACTGTATATTGGTTATATAATTCTCTCTTATTTTGTATATGTTTGACAATAACCATAATAAAAAGTAAAAAAAAAAAAAAAAAAGAGGCTTCAAATGTGGATGTAGGAACAGTTTTTTAGCTGAACAACCTTTAGTAGGAAATCCTAGATTTTGTTTACTCCTAAAAATCCTGATTTGGTGTGGCTCAAAGGAGTAGGGTGCCAGCCCCATATGGCAGAGGTGGTGGGTTCAAACCCAGTCCTGGCCAAAAACTGCAAAAAAAATAATAACTCCTGATTTTGTAAAGACAGTACTAACAGTACACCTTACCATATGTATATACAGAAAATAAAATATAACATGGCACTAACAAACATCAAGAAGATACAGCCAAATGTGACTTCTTAATGGGAAGCCCTCCCAATTTCTAATTCTGTAATGATTTAATAATCTCCTTGGATGGAAAAGCCAAACTCTTAAAATGTCCTTTGAGGGCACAAACTCCCAGGTCATAGGCAACCCAAGATATATATATATATATACACACACACACACATATACACATGCACACACACTGGGGTGGTCTCAGTAGAGCTTCCACAGATTTAAAGTGGACAGCTGTGTGCTCTCGCAGTATGGAACAGAATTCTTGGAGAAGCCCCAGTCTGTTCACCCGGCTGGCAGGTTCCTCCTGGTCTCACCAGCGTGTTCCTGATGTGCAGCTCCACTACAGCTGTGGGAGCCGCACTCAGCCCCTGAACACATGCTGAATGGGACCTTCACCACCCTATGAATTGTCCAAGGATCCTTCCGGAGCAGCGTGCCAGAGTAAAGTAGAGAATTTGTAGATGAACATCAAAATAAGGCAGCCTTCTCTGTTGAGTATCATGGGACACCAATGACAGCACTGAGGATGGAACAGAGAACATACAGATGACAGCGGGGCCTGCAGGGAGAAGTTCCTCTGTTCACAACAGCAGATCCTGTACCCTCTTCCCAGGGGACTTCAAATCACTCCCTTCAAAGCACTCCCCCTGGGGCAGTCGCAAGGTCTGCTGTAGGTTTCTTTCTGCCCTAAGTTTCGATCTTATGGCCCCAGGAATAAGGTTTGATGTCACGTGTGAAGCAGCTGCAACTCACTGCGTAAGAACTGCCTCAAGACAAATGGCTGGTGGGAGCTAAACAATCGCACACACCTAGGGAAATGCCAAGAATCTTCATCTTCTAGAGCAAAGTCACATTGAAAGGAAAAAGGCGGAAATGAAAGGAACAAGAGGCACAGATGACACACTGTTAGTAAAACTGACACGCTAATAAGGGGATTCACGAGCTCCATTCCAGAAGATTAAATATTTGCTTCAACAAAGTCATTTTGAATAAAAATGTTCTGACTCCCAGAAATGCCGGGTTTTAAGGAGGAACAGCAGAAGCCATGTGCCAATAAGTGGCCTAATTCACTGCTCAGGCTCAAAATACACTCACTTCCCCTCAACTGGCTTCAATCTGAGCTTCCATTCCAACCACTCTGCTGAGACAGGTCCATCGCTATAGCCCACCAATGGTGCCTAACTTGCCAAAGTCCCAAATTAATTCTATCCTCCTCCTCCTCCTCAACTTCTGAGCACTGTTTAGCAAACTGACGCCCTACCTCTTCCTGAAGCACCTTCTTTTGCTGGCTTCACACATACCTCCTCCCCGCCATCTCCCAGCCCAAGGATCCTTCTCTGTTTCCTTTGCTGGGTCTTCCTTTCAGCAAGCCCATCATCTTAGAACCCTCCAGACCTCAGCCCTCAGCCCTCTCTACTGACCTCTATACAAACACGCTCTCCCCCTGCACCAGGACTTCCTTGTCCCTTTCACCTCAGGGCCCATATACACAAAAAAAATAGTGCCAGGGCCCCAAAGTGCGGTTACTCTGAGAACTGAGGGCAATCAAAGTCCAGTCCACCTGTGACCGATCACCAATGTATCTTCTAGGCAGCTCTCATAGGTGATGCAATTCACACCCATGGCTTTAAAAGCTGCCTTCACCCTGGTGGTTCTTCCAGTCCTGGCTGGACATTAACTTTACCTGAGGAGCTTTTAAATATACTAGCGATTTTATGCAACACAGGTATAGGGGCCTTTTTTCTCTTTCAGGCTCATTGAGAGATTCCATTGTTTAGCTAAGTAGAGGACCATTGGCGTATACACCAATGGTTCCAAACTTACTGGCCCTCCTCTCTTAGCTGAGCTCCAAATTCAGGCCTGACCTCCCATTCAAAATTTCATTTTGGATGAGATAGAGGCATCTTAACCCCAATAAGTCCGATATGTCCACATAGAATTCCCGACCATGTTATGTCCAGGACCACCTTGGCCCCCACCTCACCTCTCACACTGAAGACCTCAGCCCAAACTGCCTCCCCCCACCCCCAGTCTCTGGTTCTCCTCATTTCAGGTGACAGTGTTTGGTCGTCTGTTTAGTTCTGGCCAAATATCAATACATTTTTTTTAAACTTCTTTCTCTTGTCCCCAACATCTTATCTTTCAGCAAATCGTACTAAGTTTTACCTCCAGAATGCGTTCTACATGTTTCTCACCATCCCCACTCCTGTTGATGCCAGAATACTTTACAGACCTGACTTTCCCTCCAAGACTCCCCCTACACCCAAAATGCACCAAGACTGACACACCTGCGATAACAGATCAGCATAATCTTGGTGGCTTGAGATAACAAAAAACATATTGTGTAGCAGCTACCAGGCCAGAAGTCTGAGATCATGGGCTGGCAGTGCCACACCCCTCAAGGGCTGCAGGGGAGCAGCCTTCCCCGCCTTTCCCACTCTCCTCGGGCACCAGGCTTCAAGGAAGGTGGCTGCACAGGTGTCCTCTCACCTCCACATGGCCTTCCCTCCGTGTCTTATTTTCTGTATCATATGAGCTCCCTTCTCATTGGATTTCAGGCCCATGTGGAGACTCCGGGCAGATCTTATCTGGAGATCTGAACTTAATCCCATCTGCAAGAATACTTTTTTTCCCCAAATAAGGCCACAATCACAGGTTCCAGCAGTTAGGCTGTGAAGCTACCTGTGGGGGTCACCATGAAACCTATTATAACACTACAGGGCTATCTTTTAATAAGAAAAAAATCATATCATATCACTCCTGAGACTAAAATCCTCCAATGATTCCCTACTGCAAGTATTGGAAATAGAACGAAATTTTAAATTCCTTGCTGTGGTTTACAAGACTCTACAAGATCTGGCCCAACTACTTCTGGGCAAATTTTGCACTACTGTTCCCCTTCCACAGAACTCTCTGGATATACTGGCTTTTCATCTCCTCTTCCACATTTGCACTCACTGTGCCCTGGTTGGATGTCTTTTCCACTCGGTCTCAACCGGCAGCTGCTCTCCATTCAGCTCACGGACCAGAATCACTGCTTCAGGAAAGGCTTCCTGGTCGCCCTCCCTAACACAACCTCACCCCTCCCGAGGCACTCTCAAGCCCCTTGCCCCGTCTCAATGTCCCGTACCCCTCAATACCATCTCATTTAAAATGGAAACACGGAACTCATGACTCTTATTTGTTGTTGTAAGTACTGAGACCAGCTGCTTAGCCAACAGGGAGTGCTTAATAAATATTTATTGAATAAATGAATTAGTAGATGCTATGGTATGAGTGTGTGTCCCCAAATTCATGAGCTGAGGACACGAGTCCCAAAGCAACAGTGCTGGGTGGTATAGTTTTCTGGGGGAGCAGGGGGAGGTTCAGATTCATGAACAGATTAGCGCCACTGTTAAAAGGGCTTGGGGGAATGGGGTTATTCTAGATTGTTCTGCTTCTCCACCACGTGAGGCCATAGCAAGACGGTCCTCACCAGGTGCTGACAACCTGGACTTGCCAGCCTCCAGAACTGTGAGAAGTAAGTGTCTGCTCCTTGCAAATTCCCCAGTGGTATAGCAGCCCATTAGGGCCTAAGACAGTAGGGCAGCTCTTGAAGAAGCGCCATAAAACTCCCCGAGAGGGGCGACAGTTTTATTGGAAAGAAAAGTGAAATGCGACAGCTCTGTCAGGACTGCGGCCCCCTCGCCAGGTGCTCTTGTCTTGTGGCACTTCTTTGTATTCCAAATTATTTTTCACTGACCACAGAGGTTGAGGTTAAGTGAATTTAAATGATGTGCTGTCTAGAAAGGACACTAGCAGTGGAATGGGCAGACCCCAACCAGTGCACTCCCCCAGGGAAGGAGAAGCGGGATGCTTTGGGCTACTCCTGCCAACCTCGTCTAACACCAGTGGGCAGCTCACACCCCTTTATGAGGCCCAGGTCTCCACCCTGCCTTCCGGTTCTGTGAACAGGTAGTTATGGATATCCCAGTCTGAAGGCGAGAGACACAGCGACGCACAGCAAAGAAATGCAAGACTTTGGAAGGAAACGCAAAATTATGAGTTCCTGTATCAACAGGAATTCTAGATAGTGACCAGTCTCTCACTTGGAACACTCCCATCCATTTCATTTCGATGAGTATCTACAGCTTCCCGACCCTTTCCCCAAAGTTCCTTATCTACGTTCCCAGCCCAGACTTGTCTCATCACCCCCAGGCCTCTGCGCCCAACCATCTACTGATGTGCCACAGCTGCCTCTCACCCAGTGCCCCTCACACCTGCTGTGGCCCAGAGGACAGCGCCACTGTCCACCACCAGCTGCCTACATCACCCCTGACTCACTCTGCCACTGTGAGAGCTGCTGACTTTGAGAGAATTTCCCCCCAATTCCCTGCTTTTTCTTTATCACCACTCTGTCTTAGTTCAGGCTTTTCTTGCAATGTGTCCATTCCCTAAACCACCATTTCCCAGTGCAACAGGTCAAAGTGCAAACTCTCAGGGCTCCTCACCAACGAGCCCTACCTGCCTGTCCAGCCTCACCGCTTGACTGCGCTCACACTGGAGAGCCAGGACCATCTCAGAACGTCCCCTGCCTTCACCTGCCTGATTCTGCACATGCTGCTCCCTTTCATCTTTCAGACTCGTCTCCTAGCCCCTCAGGGTCAGTCTGGGCTCCCACTCCCACGTACACGGCACCCTTTTCTCTTGTCTGCCCTGGGAAAGTTACAAGGTCCCTTTCCTTGCCTCTCTGGAAGGTTGCAGTGACCACATGAAAGAGCTGTGGGTATTGAGATCCAAGTGGACCTCTGCCACAAAGCATGAAGGCCCCTGAGCTGAAGACAATGAAGCAGCAGCTGCAGGAGAGCAGGAGAGCGCTCTGCTCTCCCTGTGTCTGCCTAGAAGCGGGAAATTTATATTTTATTTTATTTATTTATTTATTTACTTATTTTTTTGAGACAGAGCCTCAAGCTGTCCCCCTGGATAGAGTGCCGTGGCATCACAGCTCACAGCAACCTCCAATTCCTGGGCTCAAGTGAGTCTCCTGCCTCCGCCTCCCAAGTAGCTGGGACTACAGACGCCTGCCACAATGCCCGGCCATTTTTTGGTTGCAGCCGTCATTGCTGTTTGGCCGGCCCAGGTTGGATTCGAACCCGCCAGCTCAGGTGTACGTAGCTGGCGCCTTAGCCCATTGAGCCACGGGAACCAAGCCTCTTTTATGGCTTTTCAAATCATTAAAAAAAAAAAACCCTTTAAGTCCTTTTTCCATAAACTTGACATGTTATCAATATCTTTGATAGGCAGCAATTATATTCAGCTTTCAATACAGCTTCAAATGCATCATATCAAATAGAAAGTAGGAGTCAGTATTAACCAAGTCTTAGTATAT
>CAUYON010138768.1:0-22744 GCA_963573935.1 Arctocebus calabarensis
AAAAAATTAATTTAAAAATAAATCTTAAAGTTTTAAATAGTTACTTCAAACTGATAGCAGCTGAAATTTGATCACAAAAAAGAAAGAAAAAACTCTACTCTTTAACTTAACTCCCTCTACATTTTGAATTTGTGATGTCACCGTTTATGTGTTTTTTATATTGGATATGTCTTAAATAACTATGGTCCCTATTATTTGCATTAGTTTTATCTTTTAGTCCTCATGCTAAAAATATAAGTGATTTACACACCACCATTGCAACATTCAGGACTTGACTGTGTACTTAACTTTTATCAGTAAGTCATATTCTTTCAAATGTGTTTGTATTATCACTGATGTCCTCTTCTTTCATCTTGATCCATAAATTTGTTTTTTTGAGGTTATCTTACATATTGTGTAAGCTTTTATGATTTCTTTTCTTTTCTTTTTTTTTTTTTTTTTTTTTTTTTCAGTTTTTGGCCAGGGCTGGGTATGAACCCACCACCTCCGGCATATGGGGCCAGAGCCCTACTCACTGAGCACAGGCCCCACCCATCATTTCTTTGTATTGTTTTTTAACTCTGATTTTATATTTCCAATGAACTTAACTTTGAGTTCACAGATTCTTTCTTATGCTTAATTCTTGATTAATTCTGTTGATGCTCTTTATTGCATTTTTATTTTGCTCTAGCATTTTTTTTCTGCTCCAGGGTTTCTATTTGATTTTTAAATTATTTCAATCTCTCTGTTAAATGTCTCTAATAAATTTGTGAATTGTTTCTCTGTATTTTCTTGATGTCTCCTGAGCTTCCTTAAAACAGCTTTTTAAGGCAGTGCAGGTGGCTCAAAGGAGTAGGGCATAGGCCCCATATACCAGAGGTGGTGGATTCAAATCTAGCTCCGGCCAAAAACTGCAAAACAAAACCAAACAAAAAACACAGCTTTTAAAAAATTTTTGTCAGGCAATTCTTTCATTTCCATCTTAATCACTGGCACCTTATTTTATTCATTTGGTGATCTTATGTCTTCCTGATTGATTTTAATCCTTGCAGCATTGTTTTAATCTCTGCACATTGACATAGGTAACTAATCTAGTCTTTGCAGTCTGGCTTTGTTTTTGAGCATTCTTCTGCATTAAGTCTATCCAGAGATTGAAAGCAAGTTGCCTATTGAGGTCATTAAGCCCACTATCACTACAATGTTGTAGATACTCTAAAACCAGGACTGCTATAGCTGAAATCTCAAAGCCCATGGCCACAACCCCAGCACAGCACTGGGGTGTACCCAGGGCTCATGGCTACTGTATCTGCCTGCCACTTAGATTTATTATTGGCCACTGTAGTTGGCCAAAGCTAATGTGGCCAGTTCTCAACTTTATCTCAGCAGGGCCACAGGTCCCCATTTTGTTCCAGGGTTGCTCTAGAGGCTCTACCCATAGATATTGGCCTGGTGTCAGAGACTAAAGTGTTTTGCCCAGCGCTGAGTGTTACTATGGTGGGCCCAGTACCACATTCCAAGGAAAAGTCCTATGTTCACTTGCCTTTTCTTCCCCCATGTGGATGGTTTCTCTCTTCACACAGAACTTCCCAGGGCTAGGAGAGATATGGTATAGGCAATTCTGGGATCACAGAGACACACATAGCACTAAGTTTCACCTGAAGTGCCAAGACCAGCATAGCACTGGGGTTCATACAAGACTCACAGCAGCTATGGCCTGCATACTACTATGGCTTATTTGGAATTCAAGTCCACAATATTTGGCTGGTGGTAAGGTGGATGTAACTTGAGTCTATTATACCAGACTCCATGATTCTGTCTGGAGCTGGTGCAGGTCTGAAAGCTCTATCTACAGGTACCAGCCTGGTTTCAAGAGCTGAGGAGTTCTGCCTGGTACTGGGTTTAACTATGGCAGGCCCAATAGTGTGTTCCAAGGACATAATCCTATGTTTACTTTCCTTCCCTTTTCATACTGTATTGCCCAGGGTTGAATGAGGAGGGACGTGGGCTATGCAAAAAAGGCCCTTCTACAATCTTCTATGCATCTTTTCTTCTAATTCATCTTATTATTTTTGATACAAGGTTTTTTGACCTGTCATCCAAGCTAGAGTATGGTATTGTTATCATAATTCACAGCCACCTTGAATTTCTGGGTTCAAAGAGTCTTCTTGTTTTAGACTCCCAGGTAGCTGGGATTACAGGTCCATGCCACCATACCTAGCAAATTTGTATTTTTGTTTTTTTAACTTTTTTGTACAGAAGGGTCTCAATGCATTCCAGGCAGGTCTCAAACTCATGGCCTCATGCAATCCTCCCACCTTGGCCTTCCAAAAATGCTGGGATTACAAATATGAGCCATCACATCTGGCCTTATTATCTTTTAAAACCAAGTATTGTGATTTTTTTACCTGATTTCTTTAGCTTTTGTGAAGATTTTTATGCCTTCAATAATTGCTCAAATTTAAGTACCTATCATGGGTGATGGTTATTGATCAGTCCTACTCTGCTATGTTGCTCCACCCTTTCCTAATAGACATGATTTTACTAATTAGAGCTCATGGCTGTGTGTGTGTGTAAAAAAAAATCTTCATCCAGGTAGTCTGAGGTCAGCTAATAACAGCAAGAACCAACAGGAAGAAAAAATAGTTGTCTTGTCCATTTACATCATTTTGTTTTATTATTATAGTTATTCATAGTAGTTTCAGTGGCTAAAAGAGAACTGAATGCAACCAAATCATAGGATCCCTGGATGTCCTAACACTCTGTTCCCAAGAGATGTAGGAAACAAGGTCTTACCAGCTTCAAGGTCAAAATGCAAATGTCCTGATCCTTGTATCACTACGCTCCAGTGGACGCTTGGGCATGATGAGAGTAGGGGCTATATCAAGAAAAAGGAAAAGAGCTAGAATATGAAAGGGCCATACAGGGAAGGGAGATGAAGACAAACAAAGAGCTACTCCAGCCAAATCCAGACTCATGATTTTAAAAGCTGTCACAAGATGGCTATGAGAACACAGGGCAGCATGTCTGCTGGATGGCTGAGTATCAATAAGGAAGAAGTATGGGGGGGGGAGCGAGGGTGGACTGTAGTGCAACAATAAAGAAGGAAAACAAAATGAAGCAGGAGAGTCCCAACCCCTCCTTCCCACCTTACTTCTCAGCCTTGTTTATTATTCTACATATTAGTATTTTGTGGATATATTTTTAACTTGAAAATCTGAAGCACGATTCTTGGCTAATTGCACTAGATGTGGGGGAAACAGAAAGCTCATAAAGAAAGGGCTCCCCTAACATTGCTCCTTAGATATGGAAGTAGCGGACAGGACAGGAACTCTAGGTTCCTAGCTCTCAGTCAACTTTTCTCCCTACTAGAACACTCCCTCTTTCCATATGATCCTCACACATAAAAATGCTGTGCTATCAGATCCTTCTGCTGCTCATTTAAAACATCAGCTACTCTTCCTGACTACTGTGATGCCACCAGTTGTACTCCTATTATTTCAGTGTCCAGTGTTTGCAAATCTACCCCTTAGATTTAGATTTCAAGGCAATACACCAGAGTGATTAAAAAGCATTGACTTTTTACTCTAATCTATCCACCTCTCTAATTTCTCTTGTCTCGAATTAGTAACAGGGAGAGTAACAGTTTCTAGTTTGTAAGATTAAACCTTAAGTCATGTAATGCATATAGCAGATGTAGCACAGTTTTAGCACACAGTAAGAGCTTGATAAATGTGATATTTATATGGTACTATTTCATTCCTACAGGCACTATTCCATACTTGGATTACTGTCCAGCTACGGTGCCAGCTTCACTCTTTTCCTTCAGCTAACTGATCTGGTTTCCATTCCGTGCCTGCTCCAATTTAGTTTTTTCTCTTCTTTAAATTTCTAATGGGTCATTCTGCTCTTCTAAAATCCAGTGCTTAACTTTGTCTAGTGACTATTAATCTACACCCATTTTTGACTGTCTGACTCATTCCTATCAATGTTTGCCTAAGGTACATTTCCCTTATAGCATTGCAAATGTACTAGAGGAGAAATTCCTAATAATCTCAAACTTGTACTTACTTCCTTTTTAAGTTTTTCTGCATTAATATTATACAGAAAACCTTCCTTTCTGGGAATGGATCACTGCCATAGTGATTCTGTCTTACAAGTCTTCAAATTCCTACTCCCACCACAACTTTACAGGAATATAAGGAGGAATGAACAAACTTCCCTCAGCCTGAAATAGACTGCTTTTTATCTTCAGTCTTCATCCCTCATTCCAAAGTTTTCTGCATAATTTTCTATGTTCAGTTTGAAAATTTCTTCTCCATTTGGAAAGGAACCAAAACCCAAAGCATCCCCATAACTGATCCCCTGACCTTACTTTTTCTCACCCTAGTCAATAGAGAGAACTTTATCTCCGCCAATCCTTTTTTTTTTTTTTTGCATTTATGGCCAGGGCCAGGCTTGAACCTGCCACTCCCCATATATGGGGCCAATGCTCTACTTCTTGAACCACAGGTGCCGCCCTCTCCACCAATCCTTTATTGATTTGATCTTTAATTATAGCCTGAGGGCCAGTATCTCAGCTCTACCCCTGAGAAATTAAATTTGACACTTTGCTTCCTACTTACAGCTGTCATAAACAATTGTTCATATTCCCTACACCTGCTAAGTCCAAATTTGCCTAAATCAGGGATATTCAACCATGGCTTGTGGGCTGCATACAGCCCAAGATGACTATGAATATAGCCCAACACAAAATTGTCAGCTTACCTAAAACAATCTGAGACTTTTTTGGTGAAATTCAATTGTGCAGTTCTTGAGCGTGAACTTTGTAGATGACAACCTCATGTCATAATATAAATACACTTATGCTCTTGCTATTGTATGCCTGTGTGGCTTCAGTTTTATGGCAGTGTGTGACTTCCAGGGTGTTATCTTCCAAGTGCAGACAGTCGAATTGAATCATCAGATGCTACATGTGTTCATGGTGACTTGGCAAGGCAACGATTATCAATAATATTTCAAACTACCATTGCAACATTAGGCCTTGAATGCTATTTAGAAGTCTGGTAAGCATCCTTATTTAATTATTAAAGGTACTTCCACACCTCCATGATGCCTTAAACATCCCTCACCACTTTTTACAATCAGTCCTTCTCCTCGCTCTACATTGGCAGAGATAATATTGAAGGTTTCAAACCTTGATTTCTATTTTCATGTCAATTAATTTTCATAATAAAATGTAATTACAGTCCCTTATCTATTGCTTTTTAATTGAAGCATGGCTTCTATAATAATTCACCAAAAAAAAAAGGAACCTAGAAAAAGAAAAATTACGATTGAAGGATTGTTCAATGAAAAATGGACAGATAACCACTTTTTTTGTAATGGCAAACAGTAAGGCATTCAACTTAATTTGTCCCATCTCCAAAGTCAGAGGCAATGGTGTTTCATCTGTTCTCTTGGTGTTATTAGCCACCCTCCACTGTGTATCTTGACTTTCTTCTTCTTGTCTTTGGTCTTAAGACATGATCAGTCTAACCTAGAGGTGGCTGGAGCCTGACTTTCTTCTACTCACCTGTCTTTGACTATCAAACATTTTTTAAAAAAGATCCTCTGACCCTATCCTTCCCCATAATCCTGATTGTGTTTTGGTCCTATTCCCACTTCTCTTTGATGAAATTTCATTTGCCATCTGCAAAAAAGAGTCTTTATCTGGAAACAATGGATTTTCCTCAGGATTTAGTTTCTTCAAATTTGAATTGCAAATAATAAAGGATTAGTTTTCTTTATTAGAACCTTCAATTTGCTTCTTTTCATCAGTATTCGCCAATAATTGGTATCATTGGTATTATGATCTTAGGAAAATTACTTAATTCCTCTGAGCCTCAACTTACTCACTGGTAAAATTAGAGTAATAAAAATTCCCTTCTTAATGAGTTGTTATGAAGACCATACTTCATACTATTAGCTACCATATGTCAAGATCTACTTATGAACTTGGCACCCTAATACACATACACATCACACACACACTACCCATGCACAAATTCATAAAGAATTATATATATAGTTGGTCCTTGAACACCTTGAACACTGGGTTTGAACTGTGCAGGTCTTCTTATATAAGGCTTTTTTCTACCTCTACTACTCCTGCAACAGCAAGATCAACCTCTCCTCTTCCTCTTCAATCTGTTCAATGTGAAGACAATGAGTATGGAACCTTTGTGATGATGTACTTCCACTTAATGAATTGTAACTATATCTTCTCTTTCATATGCTTTTCTTAATAATGTATTTTTCCTCAGCTTACTTCATTGTAAAATAGTATTGTCCCAGAAGCAATATATGAATAGAGGTACAATTTGTCTAGTCTGGGTTTAATTACTTCCATTTTAGTAAAATTAAATTTTACTTATTTTACTTAAATTAATTTTACTTCCATTTTAGTACAATTAAATTTTCCTTATTTTACTTAATTAATTTTTCTTAAATTTAAATTTTTACTTATTTTATAGCTAGGCCACATGGTTCTTACTTAATTTCTTACTGTGTGAAGTTTAGAATTCTAAACAATCCTCACCTATAGGATAAACACAAAAATACTTCTGACCTCAGATAATCAATTTATTGGTCAGATAGGAAGTAGCAACCAGAACTGCAGCACCACCCAGGGTAACCAGAACTGCAACGCCACCCAGGGTGTGACCTTGAGTTTGAGATCCTCTCAGAACCAACATTGCCTCGGGATGACCTCACAGGAAAGGCGGAGAAACCAATCCTGGCATATAAACATGACCCCTTTCCTAGACCATGTCTGATGCATCTTTGAGAACAATCTCAGAACAACCTCCGCATTGCAACCATTTCTACCATGAAGATTACTGGGGGGCTCCTTCTGCTCTGTATGATGATGCATTTCTGCAGAAGCTCAGGTGAGTGAAGGGTAGACAGTGCCCCATATAGTTAAGCTTATTTTCCCAAATAATATTCCCTGGGATGTCAGCATCTGAGAGAAATATTTGGTCATGTGAATTTAAAGTGTGCTGGTTTGTAATATAAATAGCCTCCACCCGGAGTTTCTTCTGGAATTTGAGGCCTTTAGGTCTAATATTTTCTTGCTCAGGGATTCGTATTTGAATCCATGAAACAAAACAAAAGAAAAGATCTAATTTCTCCATAAATATTCCATTTTATAAAAACACTAGAAGTTGTTGATGTTATTAGACATTATTCCTCAGTGCAAAGATGCAGAAAAACTTGGATGTCTCCCCAGATCAATCCGGGAGAATCAAAACAATACACACTTCTCCAAAGGTCAGAAGTTAACAATGAGGTTTTTATATGGTGAAAAGTTACACATTCACAATTAATTTCTTTTTTTTTTTTTTTTTGAGACAGAGCCTCAAGTTGTCACCCTGGATAGAGTGCTGTGGCATCACAGCTCACAGCAACCTCCAATTCCTGGGCTCAAGCTAGTATCTTGCCTCTGCCTCCCAAGTAGCTGGGACTACAGGCACCTGCCACAATGCCCGGCAATTTTTATTATTATTATTATTTTGGTTGCAGCCGTCAGTGTTGTTTGGCGAGCCCGGGCTGGATTTGAACCCGCCAGCTCAGGTGTATGTGTCTGGCACCTTAGCCCGCTGAGCCACAGGTGCCGAGCCCACAATTAATTTCTAACACCTTAGAGACCTTCCATTTCTTTGCTATACATCAATTAGTAGGCCAATGATATTGAGGATGATGCTTCCAGATCTTAGGATGGATAATTGCAAACTTCTTATTGCTACCTGACTTTGAACCAGAAAAATTCCAATAAAAAGAGAAAATTTGGATAATTCTCTTACCTGAAACAAGGACTAAGCTAACTCTTTGGCCTTTCAACTTCCTCAGTAAACAGCTGGGATCTTGCAAAAAGATGGGCAGTGTGTGCTGATCCTTTTCCAAAAGAAATGTGGAGTATTTAATTATAGGACAAAATTTAACATTAATTTATGAAACTTCATTACTTTTCAGTGGCTTTATTTTTTTTTATTTATTTTTTTTATTTAGCGTACCATTTTCCTCATTAATTATCCTTTTTTGTTCTTTTTTCCCAATCGCTTTATTTTTAACATTTCTATCTGTATTTCTCTTTCAGAATCTGCCAATCTGCCTTTAAAAACAGTGAGTAGTTGAATAACACTTTAATTTCAATTCTCATAGTCTGTCAATTAGTCAAGTCCTATAAATATTTATATATAGGATTAATTAAGTATGTTTAAAAGGATCAGAGATGGAAACAAACACAGGTAAAGAATGGGTTCTGCTTTCCACAAGCTAGCTGAAAAATATGACCTAAATATGAGTAATCATATCCTAATTATAAAAATATTCCAGCGTTAAAAGGAGAAAGAGCTTCCATCTGAGAGATTGGTGATGTTTTCAAAAAAGTGACAACATGTAAGAATCAAGCAGAGGTAACTTGATTAATTGCATAGCCTCTGGATTCAAAATGAGTTGCGACGCTACCACGTACCAGAATTTACCTTATATAAGTTATCTGTCTTCTTAAGCTTTAATAGAGGTAATTTTACATTGTAGAACCAACCCTATTCAGTTGTCCTGAAGATTAAATAAGGAAACTTCAGGTAATATTTAAGGTTAATTCCTAGAACATAAATACTCAGCAATTTTTAACTGAGTGTGGTAATAAAAATAGAAGTGGTACCAGGAGTACTAGTAGTTATCATAAGGGAAACATCAGTACTTAATAGAAGTAGAAACAGCAGTTTCAGAACATCTGAACTGTAATTTCCTACTCTTATTGCCTGCCCAAGAGAGATCAGTGAAGCCCAGCTTGGGGTTGGGGAGAAAAGCAGGACATTCTCTTGTGTCTGGTACAGACTGATTGCAGCATTTACAAGAAGTACCCAGTGGCGGTCATCCCTTGCCCCATCACGTACCTGCCGGTTTGTGGTTCTAACTACATCACCTATGGGAACGAATGCCTCTTGTGTGCTGAGAACTTGTGAGTACCTCATGGGAAGAAAAAGATATCTGGGGCAAGAGTTCTCTACTACAACCCCTTCCTCTTTCTAGGATCCTGTCTAAATCTCTGTGAATTGGTACTTATTTCCAACTAGTGAGAGCAGAAATCTGACTATCATACAGTCAAACCAGAATTGGGCCACTTGCTCTGCCCACTTGGATGGGTCCCAACCCATGATAGAGCCTCCAGTTCTGGTCTATCAATTGTGGGACTCCAATAGGATCATGAGTTCTCAAGCTGCAGTCCCCAAAGCCAGTGGTTTTGTAGAGGAAAATCAGTAGTCACCAGATGGGTTGAGGGACCATTTAGGGTTGTCTCCAACTTCAAATTCAGCTTATGACTGTTTCAATGGTGGAGTTCTATATAGTATCTTGTTTGAAGAAAGGGTCCTGAAGTCTACACCAAAAAATAATTGAAAATCACTAATCTATCTGACTATTTAGCAGCCTTAAAATAGCTTGATTCTTGGACTGTGGCTAGAGGTTCTTTTATTATTTTTGTATTTTTTTTAAATTATAACTCAGTACAATTATTAAATTATAACTCAGTACAGTGTGCTGATTTGATATACAATATAAAATGCTTAAGTCAGAATAAATAACATAACCATTATCTCACTTATTTGTTGTGGTAAGACATTTATATTATACTCTTAGTTTTGAAATGTACCATTGCATTATGCATAATAGGTGAAGACCCAGCAAATGGCCTCCCTCCTCCAGCCCTCTCCCTTCCCCTTCCTTTTCCCTCCTCTATCCTCCTTCTTTCTGAACTATAGTTGTGTTTTATCATTCACATGGATGTGTAGGTGAAGATATGTTGGTTTCATAATAGTATCAAGTACATTGAATACTTTTTTTCCTATTCTTGAGATACTTTACAGAAAAGAATGTGTTTCAGTTCCACCCAGGTAAACATAAAAACTGTAAAGTCTCCAGTGTTTTTTACAGCTGCATCATATTCCATGGTATACATATACCACAATCTGTTAATTCAGTCATGGTTTGATGGGCATTTGAACTGCTTTCATGATGTGGCAATTGTGAATTGGGCTGCAATAAACATTCTAGTATAACTGTCTTTGCTGTAAAATGATTTTTGATCATCTGGATATATACCTCATAGAGGAATTGCAGGATCAAACCATAGGTCTTCTTTTAGTTCCTTGAGAATTCTCCAAACTTCTTTCCAAAAAGGCCATATTAGTTTGCAATCCCACCAGCAGTGTAGGAGTGTAGAGTTTCTTTATCTTCAATTTCCTAGAAACCCTAAATATCTGTAGCTGTAATGGGGGATAGAGCCACCAAAATGATTGTTTTTCTTTTATCCAAAATAAGGGATATAAACTGTTAGTACTTAGACTAGAATCTCATGGACATATTTTGTTTAGGGATTTTGTTTGGCCCAGACACTGGTTTTGAAGAAATGTAACTAGTCAGACATCACTTCTTGGGTGGAAGACATGCAAGTTACACTTATTACCTCACACAGAGTCCACTGTGATCATTGTTAACTCTATTTCAGGCCACTGGATTTTGGCCACTTAACTTAGATGTCATATATTTCATCTTTATGATCTTCTTAACAAGTTAGAATAGTGTTTTTCAATCCTTTTTAAATCATGGCACTCTTGAACCTATAGTTAAACTTCATGGTACACTTAAATTATGTTGATCAAAAAAGAAAGAGTAAAAAGAAGAATATATTTACTGTGCATTAATCTTCTTTCAAAAATAATTTAATTGATGATCTTTTAAAATTTCTGCAACACACATAAGATCCTCTCTGTGTGCTGTGACACACCAGTTGAATTTCTGCAACACACATAAGAACCTCTCACCGTTGTGACACACCAGTTGAAAATCACTAATTAAAATATTGAGTTAAGTCTTGCACCCAGAAGGATATGTTTATCTACTTACTCCTACTGGGAAAGTTTTATTTTATAGAAGGAAAGAATCTCTAACATGGGCATACACTAGGCGAGGAAACTAGCTGCATTGAAGAGACCCTGAAATCCCTGCTCACTAATGTAGAACACAGCTTCATCACAGGCCTTGCTAACAAAGAGAAGCTGAGGGAAATCCCTTCAACTTCTTTTGCCAGAGTCCTCCCTCTTTGGTGTTTCAAGATGCTGGTGATCAGTGGGCTCTGAGATTAGAGGAGGCAGCAGAGAGGGGGTGGAATTAGCACCAGACTAGAGAAACTCTGCTCCTGCCTCTGTCAGAAGTTGTTTGTGGCAAGGGTATTCCTTTTCTGGACTCAATTTTCTCATTTGTAAATAAGAGTCTGCCTCATAATTTCTGTAGTTCCTTTTAGCTCTAATATGATATGCCATTTCTTTAGTGTTAAAAAATCTTGTTAACTGTGTCTTCCCTTAGGAAAAGTAATGGAAAAGTTCAGTTTCTTCATGAAGGAAATTGCTAAATTCTCCATGAACATGAATGGACAGCAATGATAGTCTCAACATCATCTTCATCACCACCAGGCTCTGACTGACTTTCCTTCACCTTCCCTGATGTTCTAGGAAGGAACAGAACCAGATTCAAAGTCATCTTTATTAAATAAAGAAATTTGTTCTGCTTCCCCTGCACACTCATACTCTCCTGATTAACTGGCTTCTTTTTATACCTCAAATAAAAGAATCTACCCAGAAAATTTACTTTTACTTTTGTTTGTGCTTTTTTTTTTTAGATCCGGATATAATATCTAAGTTACAGAAGAAAATTGAGGAACATACTAAGCCTGCTGTTCAGGAGAAACTTTTATATAAAGGGTTCCCAGCTTTCAAGAAACACATGCACCCCCAATTCCAACACACAAAACACATACACGCACACAGACACACCAATGACACTTCTTTTGAGGATTCTTTATCCTCTGTGGAATGTATTGTTTCTCTATCTCTCTCTCTTTTTTTTTTTGAGACAGAGTCTTACTTTGTCACAGTTGAAGGCTGTGGTGTCCTAGCTCACAGCAACCTCAAACTGTTGGGCTGAAGTGATCTTTTTGCCTCATCCTCCCAAGTAGCTGGGACTATAGGAGCCCCCCACAACACCCACCTTTTAGAGACATGGTCTCACTCTTGGTCAACTGGTCTCAAACTCCTTAGCTCAAGCAATCCACCCACCTCAGCCTCCCAGAGTTCTTTCTCTATCTTTGTCTCTTTACCAAAAATTCTTAAAAGGAAACCTTTCTCATTCTAACAAGTCATTTCTAGAGGGAAAATTTTCCTGCCAATTTCTTTCTGGAAAGATACCATACTTTGTCACAGGCTAGCTCTACTAGAACACTGATAGAAGGTTAGTCAAATTTCTGCCCAAAGGGAACAATGCATGGGTATATGGCACACTCCTTGGGTGAAGGAAATAACTACAACTCAGACTTTACCTTACAAATGCAAATAATGTAGCCTAATCATGTAAACTCTCATATTAATCTGAAGAAAAAAAAACAGACAAATGAACAAAACACTAAAAATTACTGATTCCAATAGGAAGTATGTCCATTGGCATAGAGATCTGATTGCTCGGACACTCTGCGTGTTTGGAGTTGAAAACCACATTCACAAGGCTGTCAACCATCAGAGCCAGTGAGCCCATATTGCAAAGAAGTTCACTCTTTCTCCTAATTAACACATTCTTCAATATTTGAAGATAAATATTCTATGTCCATTAAAATATATTTTCTCCAGGTTAAAAATCTCTGGTTAACCCTTTCTCATGTCTTATTTTCCTTATATATTTCTACCCTGGATCACATTGCCTGGATCCACTATCATGAGGCATTGGAGATATTAAAGTATATTGGTATGTTGCCACAAAATATGCTAATCACTCCAAATTTTGCCTGACAGTACAAAGAAATCAAAATTATCACTTCTCTACTGATCCTTTTTTTCTTATATATACAGCCAAGGACCACCATTATTATGTAGAAACATCATTGGAATGATATCTGATATTTACCAATAATAGGTTTGCTGCATAAAAATACACATGATGAGAAACTAATTAATGATGCAGGAACCTCTACTGTAAATTATAATTAAATTATAATTCAATAGTACTAAAAAAACCCCAACTTGTAAGTGGTATACATTCAGAATTAGAAAATTTAGAAATAGATATTCAACCTAGCTCAATACAAGAAAGTCCCTATGGAAAGCAAAATCACTACTGCATGAGATTAACAAGAAACATCTCTTGAAGAAGATGAAATTTGAGCCGGACCCAACCTGGAAGAACTGTAGTTATTCGTCTGAGCTTTTCTTTGCAAACAGGAACAGAATCCAACCTCCATTTCTCTGGCTAACTGGCCCATAACAACACTCCCCCACCCAAACTACCACCTTCAGGCTTTGTGTAGATACATATAAATAGGTCATTTGTTAGGAGATTTTAGCTAAAACACTCACAACACAGTAAAGAAACTATCTTCTCCACAATGAGGGTCACATCTTGCTTGAATCTCCTCATACTGGCCTTTTGCTATTCCTCTGCTGAGTCGTCCATGAGCAATCTCTGTCTATTATCCATGAGGTTTAGAATCATTCTTTGCAGAAAAAAGTGGAGTGCTATGTCATGTCACAAAATTGTGTGATGAAAATGAAAAATAGTCTTTGATATTGATATATTTAATTTATAAATCAAATTCATAAAATCTCTTGTCCACAAATAATTATAAAGAGAATATTTTGGTCTATATCTTTTTAACACTGTTTTCCTTTTTTCTGAATGGTCTTAGAGGTAACAAACATAAATTTAGTTTGACTATGTATATTACTTCTGTCAACTGTTATAAAGTTGTTTTGAAGTTACTGCATCCATTTAGTTTTTATCATGTTATCAAACAGAATTTTATCCCCTATGAAAAATTTTCATAAGGATTTACTCAATTCATTTTTGGCAAATGAAGCTAGAGAATGTAAATGAAGACCCAGGATTCAACCCCACATAGTCTAGTTTCAAGTTCAACCCTCTTTCACTATGCCACCCTGATTCTAATACCAGTATGTATCAATTGATTTAAAATGTAGAGAAAATAAGCCATAAAATTAAAATATGTCTTTATGTCCAATGTATGGCCTGCATGAGCAAAAAATCTGTTTTGAAAAGAATTAAAGGAAAAATTTAGGTCTCTTAAAATCATTACTACCCATAAAGGAAAGCTTTAAAAATGTTCCCTACTGAATAGATTAATATAGGAAGTAGTTTTCAGTGCTCTATTTATGGGAGTAAAAACAAAGATATTTCAGGGAGTGGGTTTAAGATGGTGGCCGAGTAATAGCTTCCTTGCAACTGGGCATGGTGAGACTGGGGAGAGAAGAATTCAGACATCTCTGGCTGGTGAGATCTGACCAGAAACATTCCTTTGAGGACACAGGGAGACAGTGTGAGACTTCTGGACCCCCTGAGGAAGGCAAAAGCAGTGGATATCTGGCAAGTGGTTGCGTGTGTTGGTTCAGTTTAATCCTGCCGGCAGCTGTGGCTACAGCAGCAGTGAGATTGCAAACTAGACAGGCCTTACCTATGAACTGTTTGGGTTTCTTTTGGACTTGGCACTCAGTTGAACTGCCTTGGGAGACCTGGGGCAAGAGTGTGGGGGTCTTTGAGTGTTGTCTGGGGCTCCAGACTGAGCCACTGAGCCAGATGGAACTACCAGTGTTTGGTTGTGGGCTGTGTGGAGCCATTATAGGAGAATTGCCCCGGCAAGCTCCACCCTCAGGGTAGCAGAATAAGCATTGGGTGGAAGCGAGTAATCTAATAACTGAGCAGCCTAAAGGTGGGAACTGAGGTGCCTTCCAGCCTTAGCCCTCAGGGTCATAGGGTGAGACTGGTTTTGGCACCCTAGGTAAGTGGATAGCTACTTAAGGAGTGATCCCAGCAACAAGACCTTTCCTGGGAAAGCTTCTACTTAGCCCAACTTAGCAATTTAAAGTGCCTTCTAAACAGGCTGAGGAGGATTTAAGCTCTCCACCCTGTGGGGTTTGAGAAATCATTAGAGGCCTTTGGTCTTCATTTTGTTCAGCCGTATCAACATTGTGATTAACATATCATACCCCAGAAAAATCACCTCTTGCCCAGGCAATATCTGCGAGATATACATACTGCTTTGTTTCTTGGTTTTGTTTTGTTTTGTGGGATTTTGTTGTTGTTGTTTGTTTGTTTGTTTTCATTATTGTTGTTTTATTTTTAATTTCAACATTTTCCTTAAAGATTTTTCTTTTCTTTTTTTATTCCTTCATTTTTCTAGTTTAAATATAATTTTCCATTGTTGCCTTTTTCAACAATTAGACTTCAATTTTGCTAGTATCTCTACCCATAGTAATTGTTTTTTTCCCCCAATCTTATCCTGTAAAGTTTTCAGTTTGCTTGTTTTGATTTGATTTATTGCATTTTTGTCTTCCCTCTCTACTTGGTGGAGGTGGGGTACTGTGTCCAAACAGGCTGACAAAGAACTGCTGACCTGATCACCCAACCAGGTGCCCCCAGAGTTTGGGGGCTTTTATGGTTGGATCAAAGTACCCTACTGTACACCTATATTGCCTCCATCCCCTTCTTTCTGTGCCTTTCTACTTTTGGTCAATAGTTACTTCTACCCACACCTTCTCCTTCCTCCTTTTTCTTTCTTTCTTTCTTTCTTTTTTTTCTCTCTTTCTTTCTTTTTTCCCTTCTTGCTCTTCAATCTTCTCATCCTCTGGTCCTGTACCAAAAGGACTCATCAAAACCCTAGTCCAGAAGCACAGCAATTTAAAGAGCAGGAGGAAGCTAAAGGAATATTAGGACAAGGAAACAGATAAAATAAATCATGAGGAAGAACCAGCAGAAAACTCCTGGCATCATGAAAAACCAGTCCAGAGCAACCCCCCCCCCCCCAGGGGCTATGAGGTAGATACTGTAGAGGATTCCACCTATAAAGAAATGTTAGAAATGTCAGAAAGGGAATTTAGAATACAGATGATGAAAACTATTAAGGAAATGAAGGGAGAAATGAAGGAAAATGCTGAGAAAGCATAAAAAGAAATCCAGAAACAATTAAGAGAAGAATATAAAAAGGATATGGCAGAGATGAGGGAAATGAAGCAGATTCTAAATTCAATTTCTGACATCTCAGCCATTTGTTTATGAATGGGATCTTGTGGTATACATGAGGTGGTGTATGCCTTATCATTCCTTGGGGGAGTTGATCTCCTCTGATTATTCATATTACCAAAGTTTTTCTGTTGATTCTGCCCTATGATTATTTTTTGCCATTTCTTCTGGCTGTCCTCAGAGCTGGGGAGTTATCTCTCCAAGATTGGACCCTGACAGGATCACTCTATTCTTGGAAGATATTTGTAGGAAGTGACCTAGTGTAGCTCCTCTGGGGCTGCACCAGCCAGGGAGTTGTGTCTGTGGGTGTAGCTCCAGACTAGAGCGTTTCACATACGGATCCAGCAGCAGAGCTAGGGATGGTGCCCATGGTTCTGGAAATGCCTGGCTCCCAGTGGCTTTAGCAATGAGACTGAGTGGCTCCAGCAGTCTCTGGTCCAGTAGAGGGCTTTGCAGAGTAGTAGGGAGGGCCTTGGAGGGAGGATGCATGTTCGGGTGATTTCCTAAGTCCCGGGCCAGATGGACAGGGCTGGTGAGGAAGCAGGGAGGACCCTGGAGAGAGGACATGGGTTGTACTGCGACTAGAGCCCCTGGCTGGGGCAGTACTGGCCAAGGCAGGCTTGGTGGTCCTGGCAGAGAGGCCTGCAGCAGAGTCCCATTGATTTGCAGGAGTCCTTGGAGTGGGAAGGGCCTGGATGCCAAGGGAGCACATCCCCTGGATGGGGTCATTCACTCCCTCCACAGTCCCTGGAGTGGGACGGGCCCACTGAGGGGTTGCTCATGCCCACTGTAGTCCCTATAGTAGGGCAGGCCTGGGTAGCAAGGCAGCGCAGACTGTGACAGGATCTCTCACGGCAACTGGCGTCGCTGACGGGGGGCAGGCTTGGGGGTCAAGAAGGCGCAACCTTCAGTGGGTCTCTCACACCTGCCAGCTTCTCTGGGGTGGGGCCAGCCTGGGTGTCAAGGCGGCTCGACTCATGGCTGAGACTCACACCTGCCAGTATGTCATGGCCAGGAGGCGGACCTGGGTCCTTAGTGTCACGGTCGCTCATGCCCACCGGCATCACTGGAGTGGAGTAGGCCTGGGTCCTGAGGTTGTACAGCCTGCGACAGGGTTGCTCCCACCCCCTGCAGTCCTTGGAGTGGGGTGGGCCTGGGTGCTGAGCTGGAGGGGCCCACAGCAGGGTTGTACACTGGGGTTCCTGGCTTCAGCTGGCTGTTCTGGAGGGGGAGGCTCAGTGCGGCCCCTGGAATGCTTTGCTGGGTGAGGCACTTGATCTAGCGGACAGAGAGTGGAGGTGCTGCTCGAGAACCTCCTCCCACAGTCTCAGCAGGGTTTAGGCTTCTGGTTCGTCAGGTAAGGGGGGAAGGGCGTACTGGAAGTTCAGAATGTTTGGGAAATCTTTAGTTCAAATTTTCTGCCTAGCAAGAGAATGTTCAGAGTCACAACTGGGGAGTGATTCCTGCTTTCCACAGCACTCTCCTGTGAGGTGGGACAAGAGGTCCACAGTTCACTGTGCATCTGCAGAATACCCACAGGAGTAAATGAAGAGGAAAAAAAGGAAGGAAACAGAAAGCAAAAAAGACCACAGCTTTCTTGGGGGAGGGGATGGATACTTTTCCATTCAGACGAATTTTGTACCTGAAGCTTGCTTTCTTGGAGTCACAGCTTGCTTCAGCAGAGGTGATCTATAGCTATTACTTCTCACTTGGCTGGGGTCCCAGTCTTCAGCTAAATTGGGAATTTTCTGGATATTATCCTTCCTCTTGGTCAGAAGCCTATCTTTGGAGCTGCTTCTAGTCGTCCATCTTGCCCTTCCCACCTCTGAAGAATTATTTCTATGATTTCATGGTTTGTGTTGTCATGTTAACTTTAATTCTTTAATGGTTAATGGTATACAATGGATATTTGCATATTGAACTTAAAAAATGATAGAATAATGGTAAATATTACATTTACATGAATAGAGCTGGAAAATATTCTTCTTAGGAGAGTATCTTAGGAATGGGAAAAAAAATCTCATGTACTCAACACTATTATAAGCCCAATTCATAACCACTCACACTCTCATAGGAAAGATGAATCACAATTATAGATCAAGGTGAAGGAGGGGAGGGAGGAGAATGGGCAGGAGTGGTTTGATAGAGGGAGGGTAAATGATGGGACCACACCTATGGAGCATATTGCAAGGGTACAAGTCAAATTTTTCAAGTATAGAACACAAATGTCTTAACACATTGTATTGTAAGTTGAAAATATGTTAATTAGTTGAATGTAAGCACTCCAATTTGCACAAAAAATCAACACATTGAATCCTAAAATGGCATAAATGTATTCATAATCTGTGTATATATGACTTAATAAAAGGAAAAATATACAAAAAAAAAAAAAAACACACTCCTTGTAAGGACATCTTTCTTTTTGGCCTTGAGGGTACTCCAGGGTCACATACTGATTTTGTGAAGACTTTTTTTGCTTATGCTTATCTGTGGTGTCAGAAATCACAAAAAAGTATGCATGGACCTTGTATTTATTTATTTATTCATTTATTTTGCTCATCAGCTTTCATTAGTGTTTGTGTATTTAATGTGTGGTCCAAGACACCTCTTATCTTTCTAATGTTCAACAGAGAAGAAAAAAACAAGGTTGTACATCACTGAAACCATTAGACACTTACAGGATAAAATTGATGACCTCTCAAAGTTTATATAGCAAATCTTACCTAAATTTAGGTCTCAGTTCTCAGCATTGAGACATAAGTGTAATTTCCATTTTCATGTCTTTGGAAATGCAAGTATAGAGTTGACTAACAACAATTATCTAGGGCAATGAAGCAAGTAATCGAGAGATTATTAAATCTAAAGTGAGGGAAAAAGATATTTTAAAAACTGGCAAATAAATCATATCAATCGGTGTATATCTAAAAAAAAAGTTAGATAACAGTGTGGAGGATCATGTAGAGAAGTAAGTATATTCCTACACAGTTTCATAATATAGGATGTCACAACTTTTTGGACTGTAGACTTAGAGGAAACTGACTCAAGTAATTTAACCTACAGTTGTCATATTCTGCTCAGCAATCCTAAGTCTAGTTTCTCTCTATATATAAATATATATGTATATGCACACATATATAAAAATGTATAAATATGTACACACACACACAAAAGAAATAAAAACATAAGTCCATGCCAAACATAGATTTTTGCTCGAGAAGTGTACTTCATCATAAGAAGTAATTAAAACACCCATTGACTTGTATGTAAATCTAACATGTTACATCCAAATAATGGAAGAACTTTGAGGGTAATATGCGGTGAATGAACCAAAAAACAAAAGGCCACATATTATATGATTCCATTTACATGAAAAAATAAAGAGAAAGTAAATTTACAGGGGCAAAAATTATAGTAGTAAGGCTTAGATAAGGCTCAGGTGGATGATCTAATGAGGAATGGTAGCTAAAGAACACTGAGATTCTTTATGAGCTGTATTTATTTATTTTTATTTTTGTAATCTTTCTTTACTTTTGTAATATTGGCAAATATCTGTAACTATACTGAAATCAGGGAAATGAACTCTTCAAGTGTGTTCATATATGCTATGTAAAATTTATCTTAATAAAACCATTACAAACAAAGAAACAAATGTAAGGGCCAATAAAAGAAAGAATATCTTGAGTTGATTATATCCTCACTCCAAGCTGAGCCTATGTTTGATGCTTAGTTGCTCCACTTAGCAAAAGGAAGGAAACTGTTACCATTCTGCATGACAAAGCTCGTCAGGGCAGAAAGGGTAGAGAGTGTCTTTGAGACAGGGACACAGTTTGGCAGCTTCACTTTGTTCTAAAAACAGGCTTCTGCTCTGGGTTCACAGGGCCATTAAAGCTCTCCATACATATAGATTGCCTTCCCTGGCTTTATGTCTCACCAGATAGGCAGCCCTGGTGGCTCATAGACACAGCCCCTCTGACACCCACTCAGGACAATTGTTTTCTTGGCTAAATTGTGACATAAAGGACAATCATACCTGAAGTTGCCTCAGCAGGACCTAGACTGCCAGAAATGAGAAAAGATTGATGGTTTGATGATGGGGTGCCCTGGTACACTGGAGACAACATGCTAGGTCCACCTGAGTGACAGCCTAAGAATTCTGGAATCCTGTGGTGTTAAAACTTCCAAAGGCGCCTGTCTCACAAAGTGGCCTAAGTCTTCTTTCCTACAGTTGGCGAGGTTCAGGAAGGGAAGAAGCAGACATGTTTAATCCACATGTCTTAGATGTTCCAGCTGTGATTTTTGACAACAGTTCAGGGCTCTGTAAAGTTGGCTTTTCTGGAGAGATGGAACCTCGCCATATCATCAACTCTGTCGTGGGCCATCCTAAAATTAACATTCCTTCAGAAAGAGACGATAAGAAGTTCTTCGTGGGGGAAGAAGCTCAGTACAAGAATGAGACATTATATTTGCATTACCCCATTGAACGTGGACTGGTAACAGGATGGGATGACATGGAGAAACTGTGGAAATACGTTTTTGAGTGCCTCCTGGGAGTAAAATCCTGTGATCAACCTGTACTGATGATAGAGCCCTCCTTGAACCCAAGAGAGATTCGAGAGAAACTTACTGAAATGATGTTTGAGAATTTTAATGTGCCTGCTCTCTACCTGCCCAACCATGCCGTGGGAGCTCTCTATGCCTCTGCCTGCATCACAGGCCTGGTGGTGGACAGTGGATATGGGGTCACCTGCACTGTCCCCATCTTAGAGGGTTTCGCCATGCCTCATGCAATCACCAAGCTCTATGTGGCCGGGAGGGACATCACAGAGCACCTCACCCGAATCCTCTGTCCTAGTAATCCTCACATTCTCAACAAGGCCTTGGTGAATGACATTAAAGAGAAGTTCTGCTACATTGCTTTGGAGCCAGAGAAAGAGCTATGCAAGAAGCCTCAGGAAGTCTTTCGAGAATACAGACTTCCAGATGGGAATGTCATCCATGTTGGACACCAGTTACACCAGGCACCAGAGGTTCTCTTTGCACCTGATCAACTAGGTATCCACAGTCCAGGACTCTCACAAATGGTCTCTAGCAGCATTATGAAATGTTCTACTGATGTCCAGAACTTTTTTGGAGGGATTGTACTGTGTGGGAGTACCACTCTATTTCCTGGATTGGAGGAAAGACTGAGGAAAGAACTAGATTAACAGGCTTCCAATGTGACCCCCATGAAGATCATGGCTTCTCATGATAGAGGTTACTCTGCCTGGATAGGTGCATCCATAATGACCTCAGTGAGCACTTTCAAGCAGATGTGGGTCACTTCTGCCAATTTCAAGGAGTTTGGGGCATGTGTGGTTCGGAGAGGATGCTTTTAAAGATCCCTGAGCAGAGGAGTTGACTGAAAGTGTTAGACTGCAGGAATAGCATTGGAAAGTAACAGGATCTTTTGGCCTTCAGCATGATGTTCAATAAAAGGCTTTTGTCATCACAGGTTTATGTTTATACTTGGTAATACTAAAATTTATGACTTGTGTTGTCAATATTTAAATTATTGTACTCTTCTCTTCTCATTCTATGGGCCTCTTACGTTGATCAAGCTTGATTTGGGTAGGTCTCTCAGAATCAATGTGTTAAGTGGCTCTGTCTCCCAATGCCCAGGAGACAGAATCAGCAATGCAAGTCGAAGAAGAGGAAAGAAATGAAGTAGAAACAGGAAGACTAGGCCATTTCTACAGCTCAACAACACTCTCACTGGGTTGGCCTTTAGTTAGATCAATCATGGTCTTGCTGTGCTGTTATGTGATCAAAAAGCTAAATAGAATGGAAAGGAGAGTTGAATACAAAGATTACAATTTTTCAATGTTCTAAGTTCAGGGCCCTTGCTCACATTCAGAGCATTAAGAATCAGCAACTCTAATTAAAAGGAATATATTATAAATTTCAGCCTGAAACAAATGAAAGCATTTATCAAAAAATTTAACATTTTAAACATCTTTCCACCTCTCTGTTTACTTCCATCACATTGCTAGCCTAAATATTCCCATGAAAGTTGTCAAACACTATAGATCACTCTAAATTAGGCCTTTTGTTTTTTATATTTCATTTAGCAGCAGTTAATCAGGAATTCCAACCAATACTCATGATGTATGAGTAACTTTATATTATATAATTTTTGTTATATATTTTGATATTATAAATTTGTAGTCAAGAGTTTTCAATGTGAGGCAGAGCAAGATGGCAGACCAGAAAGAGCATTTGACACAATGCTGCTAGTAAAACTGAGAAAAGGAAGAAGGCCAAGCTGTGCCTGGTGAGAAGTCATTGCCTGGAGCTGTGGCTTGGGTGTGCAGCAAGGTGGCAAGGGGCTGGATTCAGTATAGGATCCGGAGCAGCAGAGTTGTGACACACTAGGCAAGTTTTCTGTGAACTGGAGTGACCAGCTCATCCACAGAAGTCTGAGATGGGAGGAAGCCTTTTGAGAGGAAAGCCTAGAAGAGTGCGGGTATCCAAACAGTATATGGCAGCCAGTTATGAGGGCTGATTCCAGCAAATTTGCCACCATTTTGGTGGCAGCAGAGAAGGCCATACTTGCAAGGTCTTGGAAGCCTGGGGATGGCCATTGTGGGCCTCCTACAGGGACACA
>CAUYON010138771.1:0-11843 GCA_963573935.1 Arctocebus calabarensis
TGTGTATGCATTAGTAAAAGAATTCAAAAAGGGGTTTAGCTCATGAGTCCATCACTTTAATAATAGATTATAGCATGATTAATTCTATTTCTGGGAGGGAGAAATGGAAAAGAGTTTAAATGTCACATTCTTGACAGCCAAACCTGTGTATCAGACTTGGTAATTAACATTAGTCAGAACAAAGTGTACCGGTTTGTCTGAATTATCTACTGTTGGTTTGGTTTGTTGGTGTTAATGTTTACTTTTGTTGCTCCAGTTTAATAAGATTTTAAAAAAATTCTTTTCATGTTAACTTTGTGTTCTGTGTTTCATAATAAATCTAAAGAAGATGTATTTTAAAGGAAAATCAACAGAAGTAGCACAAAATCTATTTTGTTATTAGAAAGAATTCATAAGATACATTTTGAAAAAAGTAGTCTTACTATTTTAGTGAAATTACCTTTGTTTTCTTTGTTACTGTAAATTTTTTAAAAATTACATTCTAAGCCAATATTAAATAATGCTCTTTGGAATGGCCTGATGACAAACTCATTGTTTAAAAATTAAAAATAAATGTTTTAAGACAGAGTATGTCATCATATGTCATTGCAACCTCCAACTCTTGGGCTCAAGTGGTCTTCCAGCCTGTCTTCTGAGTAGCTGGGGTTATAGGTGTGCCTGCTTGGCTCATTTTCTTTTTCTTTCTATTTTTAGTGGACTTGGAGGTCTCCTTCTTGTTCATGCTGGTGTCTTAAGCTCATAGCATTCCTCCTGCCTCGGCCTCCCAGAGTGCTAGGATTACAGGCATGAGCTGCTATGCCAGCCAAACTCATTTTTACATTAACTTATATCATGTTGCCTCTGCTTTTTAGCTTATATGTTATTTTCAAGCCTATTTTGTAAAAATAAATATATATTTCTTAGCATCACTAATTAAACTATGATACCTTTTTATTCCTTACAGGCTTCTAAAGGAAGAACTCCATACAGATGTTACTTTCTCTGTAGGCCGAACTTTGTTCAAAGCACACAAAGCAGTCCTTTTAGCAAGGGTTCCTGACTTCTTTTTCAATACTATTGGACAGACATCAAATAATTTAACAAATCAGGAGCCTGTTGCTGTGGAGAATGTTGAAACTCCAGAATTTAGAACATTTTTGCAGTAAGTGTTTTTCCTCTTATATTTAAGTCTAATATTATTTTGAACATATATGTGTGTTTGTTTTCATTGCATGACAGTAGAACTTCCATAATTGACCACCTCCTTAAGATGACTTGATTTTTTTCCCCATTATCTGACATTGTTTTATTTAGACATGTTTTATTTATAATAATATATAATAATATATGTTATTTGAATTCTATCAAATATTTACATCAAGTCATTCTAATTTCCCCCAAAATCAATTCAGGTAAAATTAAGATATTTATGTACGTCACAGGCTATCAAAACTTGAGACTTCATTATTGATTTCAGTTCTGAGGCCACACACACAATTCAAAATGTGTGGGCTGAAAGAAATCACAGGATTCAGAACAATTAAGCTCTGTATTTTGCTTGCACTAGAGTCACAGTGTGAATGGCGAAACTTGTGCGTATCTCATAGCCTTTTATGTAGTCCTGGGGGCTTCCGAACGTGTAAAGGTACTGCATGGTGGGTAGGCAAACACATGACATGAAGGCTTCTCCGAGGCTCATTTCTTCTCTGCCTGTCCTTTCTTGGGTTCTTGTTTGAGTTTGTAATCAGCCAGGGCAGCCTTGATTGCATCTTCAGCCAGCATGGAGCAGTGCAGTTTCACAGGAGAAAGGCAGAGTTCCTTGGCGATAATCTGTGTTTTTGATGGTCAAGGCTTCCTCCACCATTTTCCCTTTCACCCAGGGGCTGATGACCTAGAAGCAATTGCTGAGCCATAGCCAAATGTTTTCAACCTGGCATTTACAATCTTCCCCTTTTCATCTACTTGAATCTGTAATTTCATTACATTACCACGTGCTAGAGCCCCTACCATTCCAGTCCCAACATTTTTAGATGTCTTGTCAAGAGACCCCACATTTCCAGGACTTTCATAATGGTCAACCACCTTTTGATGGTATAGCTGAGCTGGAGCTGACAGCTCCCGGGTGGACAAGCGTAGGCTCCGGAGTAGCAGGGCTGACGACGCCCATCTCAGACAGCCCACTCCAGCTGTTGCCATCTTGCCAGCTTCAGGTGACTTAATTTTTATAGGCCAGAAATGTCACATGTACTTATCAGTACAGTCGGCCTAGTTCCTTACGTTGGCCACCTCTGTATGTTGACCAATTTGCTGCAATCCCTTGGGTGATCAACTTATAGAAGTTCTACTATATTTTCATATCTATTTTGTAACGTGTTAAGAAAAATCCATTCATTTAGTAATTAGTAGTAGTAGAGGCTAACTTTTTTTCTTTTAAGAGGTAGAGTCTCACTTTGTTGCCCTTGGTCAAGTGCCATGGCTTCATGGCTCACAGGAACCTCCAAGCTCCTGGGCTTAGGCGAGTCCCTTGTCTCAGCCTCCCAAGTAACTGGGACTACAGGCACCCGCCACAATGCCAGGCTATTTTTTTGTTGTTGTTGAAGTTTGGCCAGGGTTGGGTTTGAACCCGCCACCCTTGGTGTGTGGGCCCGGCGCCCTACTCATTGAGCCACAGGCACCGCCCGAGACTAACTGTTAATATTAGAGGCTTAGTATTAGTAGAAACTATTAAGTTTAGACTGATTCTGAGAGAGGAGAAATGAATGGTGTGCTAATTCGAGTGAATTTTCCTATGCTAGGGTTTCTCAGTAGCGACACTGTTGACATTTTGGGTCATATAATTCTTTGTTGTGGAGGCAGTACCATGCGTTTTAGGATATTTAGTTGTGACCACCAAAATGTCTCCAGACATTGCCAGATGCCCTCTGGGGGGCCATATTACCTCCTGTTGAACCATTGTTGCATACTGACTTCTATATTATTGGGTATGTGAAACTGTGAAACTTTAAGTAAATTATGTATATTTATAAAATACAAGAGCTTTCATTTTCACAGCTATGTCTTAGTCCATTGGTCCCCAACCTTTTTGATACCAGGGACCAGTTTCAGGGACCAGGGATGGGGTTGGGGACGGAGAGGGTCTGGCAGGAGGTAGAACTCAGGCAGTGATGTGAGAGGTGGGGAACAGCTGAACATACAGAAGAAGCTTCACTCGTGTGCTCACCTTTCGCCTGCTGCTGTGCTGTCAGTTCCTAACAAGCCAGGGACCAAAATTTGTTCACTCGGACTGCTTAACTGTTTGTGGAACTGCCAGAGTCTTTTCCAAAATGGCTGTAACATTTTATATTCACACAGGCAATGTATGCAGGTTTCGGTTTCTCCATATCACCAGCCTCACTTGTTCTATACCTTCTAACTTTTATTACAGCCATCCTAGTAGATGTATCCCATTGTGGTTCTCCTTTGTATTTCTCTGATGGCATGATGTGAAGCATATTGTCATGTGCTTATTTACCATATTTATATCTCATGTGAGGAACTATCTATTTACATCCTCTGCCAATTTTTAAATTGGTTTGTCCTTCTATTATTGAGTTATAAGATTTCTTTATAAATTCTGAAATACTAGACTTTTTGATTTGCAAAAAAATTTCTCTGGTGAGTTGTCTTCTCTTTCTTGATATCATTTGTAACACAGAATTTTTACATTTTATTAAGAAACCATTGCCTACTCCAGGGTCATTATAATTGACTTGCATATTTTCTTCTAAGAATTTTATAGTTTTATAATTTTAGCTCTTACACTTTGGTCTGTGATCCATTTGAACTTAATTGTTGTGCATAGTTAAGGAAGGAGTCCGACTTCCTTTTTTTGTTGTTGTCCCATGCAGTTGTCCCAGCAGCCTTTGGAAGACTATTCTTTCCTCATTGGATTGTCTGGACACCCTTGCCGGAAATCAGTTGCTCATTGCTATGAACTGTATTGTCTCTACCCAAAATTTATAACCCACAGTGTGATGGTAATTGGAGATAGGGCCTTTGGGAGATCATTAGGTCAGGATGAGTTTTTGCAGGTGGGGCCCTCATAAGAATTAGTGCCTTTATAAGAAGACCCACCAGAGAGCTTGTACATACACTTTGTCTTGCTACCATGTAATGGCAGTGTCTGGAGGCCGGGAAGGGAGCCCTTACCAGAAACCTAATCTTGGACTTCTAGCCTCCAAAAAACTATGAGAAATCAATTTTTGTTGTTTAAGCCACCTAGCTCATCGTGTTTTGTTATGGCAGCCCAGGCCAGTACACCCATAGATCTGAGGGTTTATTTCTTCTCTCTCATTTCTATTCTGTTAGTCAGTATTTTTGTCCTTGTGTCAGTACCAATTACCAGTTTTGACTTTTATGGAGAATCAAGTTGGATTTTTATGTTTTTATGTCCTAGACCATTAGTTGTTTTTTAGATGCTAGTCTTTAAGTTGTTTTGTTGACATGCTTTTGGCTATAATCAAAATCACATTTGGTCGGGCGCAGTGGCTCACATTTGTAATCCTAGCACTCTGGGAGGCAGAGGCAGGTGGATTGCCTGCCCTCATGGGTTTGAGACCAGCCTGAGCGAGAGCAGGTATTCATCTTTAAAAATAGCTGGGTGTTGTGGTGGGCCCTTATAGTCCCAGCTACTTGGGAGACTGAGGCAAGAGAATCACGTAAGCCCAAGAGTTGGAGGTTGCTGTGAGCTGTGACTCCACAGCGCTCTATTGAGTGAGACTTTGTCTCAAAAAAAAAAAAAAAAGCTAATAGTGGGAGCAGTGGTCTAGGTGTGTGGGTAGGTGTGATGTCAGTAGTGAAACAATCCACTGGGACACGGATTGGCTTATGTTGGCATTGCTGGTAGCTGCAATGGGATGGCTTTTATCCAGTTCCATAGTTACTTAAGGCAAGGTAAAGGGTATGGTCCTACGTGCACCTAAGAGAGCTTAGTCTTCTCTATCCCCCCCCACCCAAGTGGTGACTGTAGCTAACTGGCCTGAAAGTTGGCCCAAGGGCAGAGTGCAACCTGGATTAAACTCCCCCAAATGTCACCTTAGCCTTATGACTGCAGAGAGCAGGGTCCTGTTAAGGAGAGCAACAAGAAGAAGCAGCTCTGAGGACTTTGGTTCACTTCTGTCTTTGCCGCACGGCTGCCAGTTGCAGGGTGGTGGGTATTGACCTAGATGTGCTTAAGAGAGCATGATTTCTCCATCCCTCCTCAACTAGGTTGCGGCTGCAGCCAGTCAAGCTGAACTTGGTCTGAGGACAGGTGCTGTCCAGAGTGAAACTCTCAATGGCACCCTGGGCCTATGGGAGAGTGTGGGGCCCTTCCAGGAAAGGAGCTGTGGCCAAATGCCATTCGCTTAAGTCTTACTCTCAGCAGTCGCCCACAGCAGTATGGCGGGGATCTTCCCAAGGTTGTGGGAACCTCCAGTTTCCACTCTGTCACATCATAGCCCCATAGTGGCAATAGCTGCATGTAGATCTTCAGCATCTAGGCTGTCAGAATAATAACCAGCGCAGGCAGCACCTGTGGCTCAGTGAGTAGGGTGCCAGCCCCCTAAACCAAGGGTGGCAGGTTCAAACCCGGCCCCGGCCAAATTGCAACAACAAAAAAATAGCCAGGCTTTGTGGTGGGCACCTGTGGTCCCAGCTACTCCGGAGTCTGAGGCAAGAGAATCACCTAAGCCCAGGAGTTGGAGGTTGCTGTGAGCTATGACGCCAGCACTCTATCCAGGGCAACAGAGTGAGACTCTGTCTCAAAAAAAAAAAAGAGTAATACCAGCGGGATTCTATGTGGGTTCCCCTTGTGCAGCAATTTCTCTGTGCAGTCTCTAGGTGGCTCCCTATGTTAGCTAGAGGCCTGTGTGAGTTGAGGGGTACTCTGGCAGCCAAGATTGTAAAAACTTTTTTCTTTTTTTTTTTAATTTCAGAGGGTACAAATGATTAGGCTGCATTGTTTGCGTTTCTAAGGCAAAGTTCAAGTTGTAGTTGAGCCCTTCATCCAGGAGGTGTGCTGTATACTCTTACATTGTACACATTAGGTGAGCGTTCACCAATACCCCTGCGTCTTCCCCTTTCCACTCACCCCGCCTCGAATATAATTGTGTTTTTCTCTCATGTGTGGATATATAGTTGTTTATCTATTGGTTTCATTTTAGTATTGAGTACATTGGGTAATTTTCCATTCTTGTGATACTTTATTAAGAAGAATGTGCTTTAGCTCCATCCAGGTAAATACAAAAGATGTAAAGTCTCCACTTTTTTTATACAACCCCATGGGAAGAAGTATGGAGAATCCTCCTAAAAAGCTAGAAGTAGACCTTCCATTTGTTTTTTTGGTTTTTTTTTTTTTTGAGACAGAGCCTCAAGCTGTCACCCTGGAGAGAGTGCCGTGACATCCCAGCTCACAGCAACCTCCAACTCATGGGCTCAAGCGAGTCTCCTGCCTCCGCCTCCCAAGTAGCTGGGACTACAGGTGCCCGCCACAACGCCCGGCCATTTTTTGGTTGCAGCCGTCATTGTTGTTTGGCGGGCCTGGGCTGGATTCAAACCCACCAGCTCAGGGGTACATGGCTGGCACCTTAGACCGTTGAGCCACGGGCGCTGAGCCTAGACCTTCCATTTGATCCCACAATTCCATTACTAGATATCCACCCAAAAGAAAAAAAATCATTGTTCCATAAGGACATTTGCACTAGATTGTTTATTGTGGCTCATTTCACAATCACCAAGATGTGGAATTAACCTAAATACCCATCAACCCATGAATGGATTAATAAACTGTGGTACATGTATACCATGGAATACTATTCAGTAAAAGCCCTTTTCCACGTGTGAAGCTTTGGGCATTTCTTTCTTACTGTTTCTCCATATCCAGGAGCTTTTCCTAGCTCTCTCAGTAACTCCCCAACCAGGCATGGTGCCTTGCACCTTCTCCTTACTTGTTTTGGTGCTTCCTTCCCTGTTGTGGTGAATCCTAGCATTATCTCAACGATGAACTTATTCTGGTTCCACTTCATGGCAGAGGCACAAACTACCTGCTTCTAGTCAGCCATCTCCACAACCTTTCCCTTTAAGTATAATTGAGAAAAGTGGTATCGTTTTTCAGTGTAGGCTCATGGAGTTCCAAATATTAATTTTAAAATGTATATTTTTTTCCATTAGCAGGGTTTAGAGGGGTTGTTACAAGAGCAGCGTTTGTAGTCAAACCAGGTCTACCATTTCTGTTTGAGCTTGGACTAATCACTTGCCATTAGTTTCCTCATCTGAAAAATGAACATAACATACCTACTTTATAGTGTTGTTGTGATGGTTAAATGAAGTGATTATAAAGCACTTAGCACAGTGGCCTGGCATATAGTAAATGCTGAATAAATTTTAATATGTTATGCATAGTAGTAGGTGCTATAAAATTACATATTTCCTTAGCTATGTTGAGTGTATGTTTAAAAGAAGATCCTTGACTGTGTATGATGGCTCCTACCTGTAATCAGAGCATTCTGGGACACCACGGAGACTTGAGGTCAGGAGTTTGAGACCAGCCTGAGCAGTGAGACCCCTATATCTTAAAAAAAAAAAAAAAAAGAAGAAGAAGATGGTGATCCTTGGGGTAGGTCAGATTTTTACATATTAGAGAAAGGTAGAAATTAAATCGGTATTATCCTTTGTTATTAAAATTGAGGAAAAAATTGACTTAGAGAAAGTATAGGACTGTGGAGAAGCACTGGGCTTGGTATCTGGCTGTGCCTTGTTTTATGATTTCTTTTTCAGCCTCAGTTTTCTCATTTAGAAGAATAGTTGGAGTAGCTGGCTTTGTGTTTGATAGCACATCATAGCGCTCTAGTTTAAGCACTTCATCACATTGTGTTTTGAGTTGTGTTAGGCACGAATGTCCGTGGTTATGTAAGTTCCTTGAGATTAGATTGTCTCATTCATGTGCACATCCCCAATGGTACCTCCCGTAGGTCCTGTGCATAGAAAGTGCTTGTGATAGTCCCTCTTTTTAAAAGCAGGTTGACCTGAAATTTGTCTGTTTTAAAAGAAAGCATAAGGAAAAAAGTATAATGGAAAATACTGGGATTACAATTTCTTTTTTTTTTTTTTTGAGACAGAGGCTCAAGCTGTCGCCCTGGGTAGAGTGTCGTGGCATCACAGCTCACAGCAACCTCCAATTCCTGGGCTCAAGCGAGTCTTCTGCCTGTGCCTCCCAAGTAGCTGGGACTACAGGTGCCCGCCACAACACCCGGCAATTTTTTGATTGCCGCCATCATTGTTCTTTGGCCGGCCGGGCTGGATTTGAACCCACCAGCTCAGGCGTATGTGGCTGGCGCCTTAGTTGCTTGAGCCACAGGTGCTGAGCCAGAGACTAAAATTTCTTTTGGTGGCTCGGTGCCTGTGGCTTAGGCGGCTAAGGCACCAGCCATGTACACCTGACCTGGCAGGTTTGAATACAGCCCGGGCCCGCCAAACACAATAATGGCTGCAACCAAAAAATGGCTGGGTGTTGTGGCAGGTGCCTGTGGTCCCAGCTACTTGGGAGGCGGAGGTAGGAGACTCACTTGAGCCGAGGAATTGGAGGTTGCTGTGAGCTGTGATGCCACAGCACTCTCTCCAGGGTGACAGCTTGAGGCTCTGTCTCAAAAATAAACAAACAAAAAAATTTCTTTTGGTAAAAATTTTGATAGAATAAATTTTTTGTTATATGTAATATAGTCCTTAAAAGTGTCTTTAATTCATACCCTTTCTCTTCAAATAACTGATAATGGTTTTAAAATATGCTTTTATGTTGCTGCTTATAGAGTGCTTTGGTGTGCACTTGACTCAGTACGACATGGAGTCTTTGAAAAGTGGTTTCATTTGTGGAGACTTTAGATATGGCTCAAATGATTGTCACTGGAAAGTAGCGCTTGCTTTATAGTGTCATGATTAAAATTCAACTCACAATCATAAAAATCTTTGAGTTCCCAAGGAGACTTACCCTATCATTGTTGTTGTCAGTGTGTATGTGAGAGAGGGAAAGAAATGGGGGAAGACCTTTGAATTGTTAGTTTAACATGAAGAACTGGGAGATGCTAGGATAAAGTGTCAACCAGGTGAACACGTAAAATAGCACAGAATAAAAGCTTCAGTTTCCTCTGTACTCTTTCTCTGGTAGTGGCTGTTTTTCTCACAGAACCCATAGTTGAGATCAATGTCTTTTCTTGATGTATTAGCTATATTTTCTTATTTTATACATTCTTGATGTTCTGGTATCTGGGGTTTCACTGACTGGAAAGAGGTCCCCCCTCCCAGAGCTAAGCTAATTTCTATAGATAGTAATTCCTAGAAATAGTGAATGTGTCTTTGATATGAAAACCAACCAATCCTGAGTCCATATACCCACCATATACTCAACTCTTCTGTTTGGTTCTTACACTCCAGGCTGCGATATTCTTATAGCTTAAACATCCCCCAGCCAGACAACAAACAACTAGGGCTGGGCGATGATGACTTACGCCTGTAATCCCAGCACTCTGGATGGCGGAGGCAGGTAGATTGCTTGAGCTCAGGAGTTTGAGACCAGCCTGAGCAAGAATGAGACTCTGTCTCTAAAAAATAGCCAGTCACTATGATGGGCACCTGTAGTCCCAGCTACTAGGGAGGCTGAGGCAAGAGGATTGCTTGTGCCTAAGAGTTTGAGGTTGCTGTGAGCTAGGATGATGACAAGGGACTCTAACAAGAGTTAGAGTCTATCTAAAAAGAAAAAAAAAAGAAACAACAACAACAAGAAACCAGTAGGGATTATCCCTTTAGCCCATAGCCTGCCAACATTATTCTAACCATCCGATTCTAATTCTGCTCATTGCTTACCTTACCTGGCTCATTCCTTCCCTTGAAAATCACATTAGAGGCTTTTATCCCTGCTTTCCCCTTGTTTTTTCTGACCAACCCTTTGATTCCTTGTGGCCCTGTAAGTAATAAATTATCCTTTTTTTTTTTTTTTTTTTTGAGACAGTCTCACTTTGTCACCCTTAGTAGAGTGCTATGGTGCTCACAGCTACCTCAAACTCTTGGGCTCCAGCGATTCTCTTGCCTCAGTCTCCCAAGTAGCTGGGACCACAGGCGCCCACCACAACGCCCTTCTACTTTTAGAGATGAGGTTTTGCTCTGGCTCAGGCAATCCACCCACCTCGGCCTCTTAGAGTGTTAGGATTCCAGGCGTGTGCCACTGCGCCCCACCCAAAAATTATCTTTTCAATGGCTTTGTCTCCTGACCTTCTTATACCTGAATAACCCCCAGATTTCAGTTGCATTTTTAAACACATGAATGATGTTTTCCAGACCATTCATTCTTCTGCCCTTCTTCCTAAACCCTCTATCATCTAATGTTGTCTTGCCAGTCTATACTGGACAATCATCTACAGACCCCAAGATCAGTCCTCCCCATTCCTCACAATTTTAGTTACTAATTATTATCAGTTTCTCTAGTAATATAAGTGTTAATAATTGAGTAAAGGTTTTGTGTGAACATATGTTTTCAGGTCTCTTGTTTCATATACCTAGAAGTAGGATTGCTGCGTCATATGGTAGTTCAATGTTGAACCTTTTGAGGCTGACAGATTCTTTTCCAAAATGGCTATACCACTTTACATTACCACCAGTATGTAGGAAGGCCCTAATTTCTTTATGATGATAGCCACTCTGGTGGGTGTGAACTGGTTTCTTATTGTGGTTTTCGTTTATTTGCATTGCCATACAACCATGGCAGCTTTTTGTATGCATATAGGTCATTGTAAATTTTTCTTTGGAAACTTATTTATTCACATCTTTGCCCATTTTTAGTTGGATTATTTGTCTTTATATTACTGAGTTATAAGAGTTTTCTTTATATATTCTAGAATCTTGAGTCTTATCAGACATGATTTGCAGTTTTCTCTCATTCTGTGGGTTATCTTTTACTTTCTTGGTGCTGTTCTGCAAAGTTCAGAAGTTTTAAACTTCTTTAATTTCCACTTTGTCTTTCGTCACTTGTGCTTTTGGTGTCATGTCTAAGAAAACATTGCTTCACCAAGATAATGAAGATTTATGCCTGTGTTTACTTATAAAAGTTTTATGCCTTTAGTTTTTACATTTAGGTCTTTGATCTATTTGTGGTGTGAGCTTAGAGACTAAAGTCATTCTTTTGCATTTGGATATTCATTTTTTGTTTGTTTGTTTGTTTGTTTGTGTTGAGTCACGATCTTGCTCTGTTGCCTGGGCTAGAGTGTAGTGTTGTCATTATAGATCACTGCAACCTCCAACTCCTGGACTCAAGCCATCCTACTGCAGTTTCCCAAGCAGCTGGAACTGTAGGCATATACCGCCAAGCCTGGATAATTCTTTTAGTTTCTGTGGAGATGAGGACTCATTATGTTGCTCAAGCTGGCCTTGAACTTCTAGCCTCAAGTGATCTTTCCACCTCAGCCTCCCCAAATGCTCAGATTACAAGTGTGAACCACCTCATCCCATTATCACCTTTTTTTTTTTTTTTTTGGAGACAGAGCCTCACTTTGTCACCCTTGGTAGAGTGCTGTGGCATCAGCTCACAGCAACCTCAAACTCTTGTGCTCAAGAGATTCTCTTGCCTCAGCCTCCCAAGTAGCTGGGACTACAGGCGCCTGCCACAATGCCTGGCTATTTTTTTGTTGCAGTTCTGCTGGGGCTGGTTTTGAACCAGACAGCTTTGGTATATGGGGCCAGCGCCCTACTCACTGAGCCACAGGCGCCACCCTTTAGATTAGTTTTCTATACATACTCTTTATCAGAATAAGGATGTTCCCTTTGATTAGAGTTTTTTTCTAATCACTAATAGAGTTTGAATT
>CAUYON010138778.1:0-27145 GCA_963573935.1 Arctocebus calabarensis
TCCCGAGTAGCTGGGACTACAGGCGCCCGCCACAGCGCCCGGCTATTTTTTTGTTTTGCAGTTCGGCGAGGCCGGGCTTGAACCCGCCACCTTCGGTATATGGGGCCGGCGCCCTACTCGCTGAGCCACAGGAGCCGCCCCCCAGCCGCTGTTTTGAAGGGCTCCTGGCTGGGGCGAGAAGGGCGGTGGGATGAGCAGGACAACAGGCAGAGGAGGGCGCGCCCACCCTCGGTGCTGCACCTGCGGCTCTGCTGGGAACTGTGGGCGCATCCTCCACTGCGCTGCTCACCCTGCTGCTGACCGCTCCAGACCACAGGGGTGATCCCACGGTTCTTTCAGCATTGCCTCGATATTCCCCTGGCTCCTGGGCACTGGGGGAAGCCGATGACTGACAGAGGTTGGCCAAGGGGCAATTAGGTGGGGAACGTTCTTGTAGTTTCTGAACTCTGCCGCCCTATCACCCTGGCTTGCAGGCCAGAACTCTGCGTTCAGGAATTATTTATCAAAGCAGTGATGTCTTCTCTTTATCCAGTTAAGCTCTCTTGCCTCTCCTACAGGAAGTGCCGTCTGAGGATGGAGTCTATACAGGTGGGTCTCTGGCTTCATGTAAAAGTCAAAAGTGTGACTGGGCCTCTGTGCCTGTAACTTATGGAGTCCGGGGGCTTTCAGAAGGGCACCACATTCAGGGCCTCTGAGCGTTGTGGGTGTGAGGGAAAACTCCTTTCCCCTGAAAGTTTGCTGAAAGATCAACACACAATCCAGGAGATTATTAAGAGAAAGGGGTTTACTTACTGTACTTATGGGGAGAACCACAGAGTGATTATCCAATACTGCCATGGGGTCCAGAAATTTATCTACCCTTCTTTTAGAGGGGAAAGGGAGATAGGGAATATAAGTAATTCTATTCAGGGGCCTTAAATGGTTACTAGAAAGGATGACTAGCTACTTGGGAGAATGAATGGATGAGGGAAAACAGATTGACTTGTGAATTAACCTGAGAGACAGGTATTACATTTAAAATTATTTGGGCCAGGTTTGGCTGTATTCTTGATCTTTTCCAAACCCCAATATTTTGAGATAACAGGTAGAGGAAGGAAAGTCATTTGTTCTTTTTGATGACTCCATCTGGTTTATGCAGATAGAGGTAAAGCCCCTTCCAAGGCCTGTTGGACCCTTTAATTCAAAACACTGTTTGCACCAAGGAGTCATATTTTGGGGTGAAGTTTTCTAAGCTTCAGCATACAGTGGCCATAGCCTATAAGTCTCGTCTCATACCTGTCAAAATACTGTGAGGACAGAGGTCACTGACATTAAGATGGAAAATTTTTGAAAGAAGTGGGGAGGAAGATCCCACTTACCCTAAAAACATTAGGAAAAACTGGTAAAATTGGAGAAAGTAGAGAATGCAGCTATGCCAAGAAGAAAGAAAGAGAATGAGTAAAGAAAAGAGTAGGTCAAGAAAGAAAAGAAAAGGAAAAAGTAGGTCAAGAATGATGTAATTGTTGGGTGAAAACAAGGGCCCCAGAGGTGGGCAGGCACTGCCCACTTCTGGAAGGTTTTGTCTCCTGTCTAGGATGAGCTGGGTTGGAGAAAGGCAAATAGAAGTTGCCAGTAGAAGCTGGTGCTAATGTCCTTCTGAGCACAGGGACACTTGTCATCTTCCTCTTCCTCTGAGGATAAACATTAAGTCTCTACCCCGAGGAGGGAGAGTTAAACGCTTCTGCTGCTTCTTTTTTTTTTCTCTCTCATAGAGACAGAGTCTCACTTTATCGCCCTCGGTGGACTGCCGTGGCGTCACACAGCTCACAGCAACCTCCAACTCCTGGGTGTAGGTGATTCTCCTGCCTCAGCCTCCCCAGTACCTGGGACTACAGGTGCCCGCCACAATGCCCGGCTATTTTTCTGTTTTGCAGTTTGGCCGAAGCCAGATTTGAACCCACCACCTTCGGAATATGGGGCCGGTGCCCTATGCGATGAGCCACAGGTGCTGCCCTTAACAATAAATCTTGATCTTTCTATACCCATACACATAGAGCTGCCTTATTTGATTTTGTGTGTGTCTATTTATTTGTTTTCTTGGCCAACTATCATTACTTTAAAATTTATAGAAAGTGGTTAGGTGCAGTGGCTCATAACTGTAACCTAGCACTCTGGGAGGTCTAAGTGGAAGGCTAGCTTGAGCTCAGAAGTTCAGGACTAGCCTGAACAAGAGTGAGACTGCTCTGTCAACCATGGCTAGAGTGCAGTGGCTTCATTATACTTCACTGCAACCTCAAACTGCTGGGCTCAAGTGATTCTCCTTCCTCAGCCTGTCTAGTAACTGGAACTACTGGTGCATGCCATGATGCCTGGCTGATTTTTCTAATTTTTTTAGAGACTGGGTGTCATTCTTGTTTAGGCTGGTGTTAAACTCTGGCTTCCTGATTCTCCCGCCTCAGGGGTTCTTGAAAAATGCTAAGATTACACCAGTCAGTCGCCACATATGGCAAAGTGGTAATATTTGGTCCGCCCAATTCTGATATGAGAAAAGTGCTCTTTTTTTTTTTTTAAACCTCTTTGTCCACCTTCCCTCCCTCCCTGGCCTGAGCTGCCAGGTCTACATGCTGGGCTTTTTATTTATTTTTTTTACAATTCAAACATAGTATCCACATTTTCCACAACTCACAGTATCCAAATGTTTGCAAGAGCAAATTTGTTTACTTAGGAGTCTGATTATCAAGTATTTTGTAAGAAGTAGGGGAATTAGACACTTTCTCACTTCTATTTCATCAACAGTTCTTTGTTACCAAGAGACTTCATTCTTAAAATAAGATTTTGAAGCCCAGTGTTGGTTTTTTCCTTCTCTTCTTCTTCTTCTTTTTTTTTTTCTGAGACAGTCTCACTGTTGCCCTGGGTAGAGTGCCATGCTGTTGTCATAGTCACAGTAATTTCCAATTCTTAGGCTCAAGTGATCCTCCTGTCTCAACCTCCCGAGCAGCTGAGACTACAGGTACCCTCCACAATGCACAGTTAAGTTTTTCTATTTTTAGTAGAGACAGAGTCTTGCTTTTGCTCAGACTGGTCTCTGGACTCCTGAACTCAGAGTGCTAGGGTACAGAAATTCACCTCCCAGAGTGCTAGGGTATAGGTGTGAGCCATCACACCCCGTTGGGTTTTCCCTTCAACTGATTGTTCTCATTAAGTTTTTGAATCATCAGCTGTACAAATATCATTAGAACATGTTATGCAAACAAATGTAAAGCTGTTAAAAATTAAATAGAACAGCTTTAAAAAATTAGCAGAGTGTGACTCAGTGAAGAGAAGTGTTAAACGTATTTGGAGACCAGGATAAAGGGCAAGAAGGTCTGGGGTCACTTCTAGTTTTAGGACTAAGACCACATAACTTGACTCTGGGTAAGTGATTTGTTTTGCTCTTCTTTGTGCCTATTTTCAAGCAGGGCCAATAATAGTAATAAAGCAGCCCTTTATTTACTTTTCCCTACTTTACCTGTTTTATGCCTACAATGGGAATTCAATTAAACACACACATACTCCAAAACCCTAAAGTTATACTAGACTCAAAAGTTGGTTAAATTTGAGTCTGTTTAGATTGTGATGTGTAGACTTTACTTCCAAAGGTTTTCTGATTCTTTCATAACTATAATTTACATAGACTTATAATGTTCTCTTGCAAAATTAAATATTAAAAAATGACATATTTTGGTGTTCTGATAAAATATATTAAGTCATTATAAAGTACTTCAACCTCCAGGTCTTTGTTACTTTGTTTTACAAAGAAAGTCGGTCTCTCTCTTTCCTCTCTCTCCATTTTTTTTCTTTCACCTCATCATTTTATTTTTTATTTTTTTTGCAGTTCTTGGCCAGGGCTGGGTTTGAATCCACCACCTCTGGCATATGGAGTTGGTGCCCTACGCCTTTGAGCCACAGGCACCATCCCTCATCATTTTACACAATGCTTTTTTTTCCTTCCCCAATACAAGTGTTGAGAAATATGGGGTGAAGAACAAGACAGCGAGGGTGCTCTCACACTTGAGAATAGTGTTTTGACGGTACAACATGATTTTTTTTTTTTTGTAACCAAGAAAAAGTTCATGATGAAAAGGAAATTTGAGTATAAATCAGCAAATCATTTTGGAGTAAAAAACTGGAGAACATGGGGAAATCAATGTCAGTCAGAGTCTATGTCTCTACAGTAAAAGATCCAGTGGTGGGGTTGTTGGTGGCATGGTTATGGGCTTTAGAGCCATGAAACCTCCAGGTTCAAATGCTGCATTTACCATGTCGAAGCTGTATTACTTTAGGTGAGATTTTTGAGCCAAAGGCACCACCCACTTTAGGTGAGATTTTTAACCTCTCTGAGCCTTAGGTTTTTATTTTTTTTTTGTTTTTAATTTTTATTTTGAAACTTTCATATAGTAACATTATTTTTGGCATGTAGATTTTTGAGTTTGGACAAATGCATAGATGTGTATCTACCTCTACAGCTGTAATATGAACTGTTTTGTTACCCTAAAGATTTCCCCATGGTGCCCTTTAGTAGCTAACTCCACCCTTTACCCCATTCAACTCCTTGCCACCTCTAATATGTTCTCTCTCCCTATAGTTTTGTCTTTTCAGAATGTCATATAAATGGATTCATATAATATGTATGGCTTCTTTTGGGTCTGACTTCATTTATAAAACCTTCTTAAGGCTCGGCGCCTGTGGCTCAAAGGGCTAAGGCACCAGCTATGTACACCTGAGCTGGCGGGTCCGAATACAGCCTGGCCCGCCAAATAACAATGACGGCTGCAACCAAAAAATGGCCAGGTGTTGTGGCTGGCGCCTGTAGTCCCAGCTACTTGGGAGGCAGAGGCAGGAGACTCGCTTCAGCCCAGGAATTGGAGATTGCTGTGAGCTGTGATGCCACTGCACTCTATCCAGGGTGACAGATTGAGGCTCTGTCTCAAAAAAAAAAAAACCTTCTTAAGATCCATTCAGGTTGTTGCATGTATCAGTAGTTCACTCCTTTTACCGCAAAGTAGTATTCCACCATATGGATATACAGTTTGAGACTGTTAATTTGCAGACACTTAAAGCAGAATGGGGCTGGGAGGAGGCTTAATCTTTCAACAACATTCTGTTAAGTGATGAAGTTGCAAACTTGCCTTCTCTTTTTCTCTTTTTTTTTGTGTCCTAGCAAGGTTACCCTTTTTAAAAAACATAATTAGATTTCTTCTGATTTTTGCCTCAGGAGTCTACTTATTCATTTATTATTTATTATAGTCTGCTTTTTTAAGGTCCACATGTATACACAAAAATATACACATACATTATACATACGTATAAACATAAAATTGGCAACCTTTGATATATACTTGTGAACACTGGGGTGAAGATGCATATTAGGCATCTGGAGCTGGGGGCAGCTAAAGGCCTATTGAACTTTGGTCTGTTGAGAGATAAATATTACTGAAAAAAAAGAGCTCTTGGTAATTACACAAGGCTCTAATATATTTAGGAATCAGAACATGGAAACTTGAGAGCAACTTGTGCCTATTATTCTTGGTAAAAAAAATTTTTTTTGCTAAAATGTAATCAGCATATATGGTCAGGTTTTGACACCTGAGTCAATGTAAGCAGATTATACCATAGGTACAGCATAAGGAAGTAGGTTGCTGAGTGGTCACGAATGGTGGCTCACACCTGTAATGCTGGCACTCTGGGAGGCTGAGGAGGGAGGATCTCTGGAGGTCAGGAGTTCCTGGGCAAGAGGTAGACTCCTGTCTTTACTAAAAATAGAAAAAGTAGAAAAAATTGGTACCTGAGTCAGGAAGATCGCTAGAGCCCAGCCCAGGAGTTTGAGGTTGCAGTGAGCACTCTAGGTATCCAGACTACACAAAACAACACAATAACAACAAAACCCAAAAAACAGAAAACCAAACCCAGCCCCCCCACCCCCCCCAACAAAAGAAAAAACAAAAACCCAGAAGGTTGATGAGATGGTTTGGAGAATTCACAGCTGGTCAAAGTTCATGGTGTTGGATGAATTAAGCACATAAACCCTAGATTCTGGTAGGCTCCTAAGAGTAAATTTGGACTCTCTGGGAATCTGTGTCTTCCACAGGCTGTGATCTCTTTTATCATCTCCAAGGCTCTGGCATTTAGAATGATAAGGAAAGGTTTTTGAAGGAATACGTGAAAATACATGATTTCGGTGAAGTAAAGAATAAAAGCGGATGTCCAAACGGTTTCGGTTTTACAACATTAGCCTGAAACATTTGGACCCTGGGCACCTGGTATCAGGGAATTCCTGACCCCTGGTAGAGTCCAGGGAAGGAAAGAGGGCCTCTTTGGGGAGCAGTCAGGAATGCTAGGCACTAAAGCCTCCCCACAGCCACTTAACAAAAAGTCCACCATCCTTCGGGTCACTGGTCAAGTTCCTGGGTCCCCTTTCTTCCACCCTGGACGCTCACCCCGTTCCTTGCTGCGAGCCTGTTCTCATCGCCGCCCTGAGTAGAATCACTCTCCTCGCTTAATTTCGCAACGCCAAAGACAGTCAAAGACAGCCCCAGATGATACTCAGTGCAGTCCCGGACCAGGACTTGCTCCAGCTCTGCGAAGCGAGGAGAATCTCTGCACACAACCAGTTTATGCAGCCGCCCGCCTTCCTACCTATCCAGCGTTCGGGAACGACGGCGCAAGCGCGCATGTGCGGGCGCAGACACAGTGCTTGTTCCCTACAGCGTTCCGTAGTGCTCTCCCGGTGAGCTCCACGTAGGCCACGCAGGCGCCCTTGGCGCACCGTTCACCTGCTGCCGTTGTCGTCTGTCGCCGCCGCCGCCGCTGCCGGGGCTGGATGGGGGGCCGAGGGCAGCCAGGGGCACTCGGAAGAGAGAGACGCGGCGGCGGCGACGCCGACACCCGCGAGTCGAGTGCCCAGGCTCGCCTTCAAGCACAAGAAGGACGTGGCGAGGCCGGGCCCCAGCTGTTCCTAGTGTAGAGAAGCCGCTGTCGCCGCCGCGGCCGGGAGTCCCAGGGCTGTCGCCCCTCAGGTCTCATTCACACTCAGGACCCTACGCTGCGCCATGTTCAGGAAACTGAAGCAAAAGATCACAGAGGAGCAGCAGCAGCTCCAGCAGGCGCTGGCTCCTGCTCAGGTACGATGACCACTGCGCTTTCCGTAGCTTCCGTCTCCCCTTAAGCCGGTCCCCGGGCTAGAAGATGGGTGTGAGAGGGAGAAATGTAGTTCTTCCGTGACCTTTGACGTCTAATCCGAGAATTCTTGCCAAACTCCAGACCTGGAATGAACTCACAGCGGCCAAGGTCCCCAGTGACTCTTGACCCAGATTCTCCCATTCTCTAACTCTGTCCAGTAATGAGCTGGTGGGGTGGCTGGATCGGTGGCATCTGATCGCTGTTAAGAATTTTCCCCTAACGTCCGACCCGGGCCTGAGTGTGGATGAGCTTGAGGTTTCGAACTTAAGTTATGTCTGATCCATTTTCAGAGGTTCCCTCACGCCTCAGAGACCCCGACCGGGAGTGAGGGCGGGGTAGAAAAATCCAGGTTCCGTATGATACGTTGGTATGGCCTTTAATAGAGGTGTCCCTTCTCCTCGCTCAACCTGAGATTGAGTGTGGAACGGCTAGGATCCCGCGGGACTGACTTCTGACTGAAGTCTCCTAATTCCAAACTCTGGTGGAGGGTTGAGGGCCCCGGTCGAGCCTTTCTGGACCAGGCTGCTTTGCAGGCGCTATGGAACTCGAAAGAGGTGGCGGCGTGGCCGGCGTCCAGCTCCCACTGCTGTCACGAGTTAGGCACTTCGCATAACTTGGTTGATCCCTGGACAGGCGGAGGGGCAGACATTCTGAGGCCTTATTGGCCTTGTGCCTGTCCACCTCCTTGCTTCTGCTTCTTAAAAAGTATTGCTCTGAGAACGTGGTTAGGTTTGTTTTTCAGTAATGCTTTTGTTTCAGGATATACGTTTCCGAGGAAAAGGGGGCGTGTTAGTAGTGTTAATTTAAAGAAAGTTTCCTAAGCTCTTACTGAATGTGTTTCAATGCTGGCAGCACAAGTCTCAACAGTGAAGATGAGGGCTTCTTCACAATTTCTTCCCAGCCTTTCAAGAGATTGAGCAAATAAATCTCGTTCTAAATGTTAGAGTTTCTGGTCTTGGTCCGTGGTTGCAAGAAAGGCTGAGCCTCTTTTAATTAGAGGCATTCCTAATTTTCTAACATAATATTTATCTTATAAACAACTTGCATCGAGTTTATCCTGAAATATAAATTGAAGCTATTCTTTTTCAATTTAAAGCTTGTGCTTGAGAATATCATCAGAATGTGACACTTGTCACTTCTGTCATTTGAAGGCTTGCTTGTTCTCTTGTAAAGTGTAAATGGTGACTGAAGTTTAAATAGTAAACTGTACTTTTCATAGCATCTGCTAGGTGTCTTTTTTAACTTTACAAAACCCTGTTATTTAAGAAACAAAGAGAAACCTTAAAAGTGAGGTAGAGATGAGGAATGTAGGGAAATGGGCATGTTAGTGAATGTAAGGCACTTATGTTTGGCATTGTATAAAATATCGTTGAGGCAGGATTCCATTTCTAGAAACTTATGTTGAGAAAACGTAGGATGTATTGAAGATTTAGCTACGTGAATTTTCATTTCAGTCTTGTTTTAGTTGGAACTATCTAAAAATTTCAACAATAGAGAATTGATTAAATAAATAGTATCATGTAATTGGTTATGCAATCATAAAAAGGACTTAATGTAATTAATAATTATTTTTGACAGTTTTGCTCTGTTGTCTGGGCTAGAGTGCAGTGGAATGGTCATAGATTATTGTAACCTCAAATTTGTGCTTAGGCCGGGCAGAGTGGCTCACGCTTATAACCCTAGCACTCTGGGAGGCTGAGGTGATGGGTTGCCTGAGCTCACAGGTTCCAGAGCAGCCTGAGCCAGAGAGAGACCTCATCTCTTAAAAAAATAGCCAGGCATTGTGGTGGGTGCCTTGTAGTCTCAGGTACTTGGGAGGCTGAGGCAAGAGAATTGCTTGAGCCCAAGAGCTACCAAGGGGTGACAAAGTGAGACTCTGTCTCAAAACAAATAAAAATAAAAATAAATAAAATTTAAACTTATGCTCAAGTGATCTTCCTGCTTCACCCTGCCCAGCAGCTAGTACTGCAGACGGGTCCCACTGCGCCTAGCTAAAAAAGTAAACATTTATTGGATCCTTAATCGGTATTTAGCTTAGTACTTTACACAGATTATTTTATTTATTCTGACATAAACCTGTGTACTAATATTATTCCTTGATTATAGATAAAGGAATGAGTCTTAGGTTAAGAAACTTGCCCAATATTACACATCTAGTGTTAGAGCCCACAGACAAGTATTACATAGAAAGATATTTGTGTTAAAAAGACAGATTAAAAGCAGCATGGAAGGCTCGGCACCTGTGGCTCAACGGGCTAAGGCGCCAGCCACGTATACCTGAGCTGGCGGGTTTGAAACCAGCCCGGGCCCGCCAAACAACAATGATGTCTGCAACCAAAAAATGGCTGGGCATTGTGGAAGGCGCCTGTAGTCCCAGCTACTTGGGAGGTGGAGGCAAGAGACTCACTTGAGCCCAGGAATTGGAGGTTGCTGTGAGCTGTGATGCCACAGCTCTCTATCCAGGGTGACAGCTTGAGGCTCTGCCTCCAAAAAAAAAAAAAAAAAAAAAAAGGCAGCGTGGAAAATGTGATCTCAGTTTTGTGGGGAAGAATATGTGTATATTTATACATATAGTGAAAATAGTTTAAGAAGGTTCTGCTCTGAGGTGCTAGTAAGATATTAAGGATGCTTTTTAAAACAAATTTGTAATGTTTAATTTTTCTTAATGAAAATGAATTTTCTGTATTAACAAAGTGGTTATTTCTGGTAATAATAAAAAAGCTAGTTACAAACTAAGATATATGAGCTCTCAGTTTCTATAGCTTAATACTTCTGGTGAGAGAGTGCATCTGGATCAAATAAATTTCCTTTCTGTCCATAGATTTAAAATAATCCTGTTGGGCCAGGTGCAGTGGCTCATGCCTAGCACCCTGGGAGGCCGAGGTGGGTGGATTGCTTGAGCTCAAGAGTTTGTGACCAGCATGAACAAGAGTGAGACCCTGTCTCTACTAAAAATAGAAAAACTAGCTGGTGTTGTGATGGGTGCCTGTAGTCCCAGTTACTCAGGAGGCTGAGGCAGGGAGGGGGTCACTTGAGCCCAGGAGTTTGAGGTTGTTGTGACCTAGGCTGATGCCAAGGCATTCTAGCCTGGGGCAACGGAGTGAGACTCTGTCTCAAACATAAATCCTTTTAGTAGTATATATATTTATTCAGAACTCAAAAGTAAGTTGTTAGTGATAAGTACTGATTCTTTTCTGGTTCCAGATCTTTAGCTATCTATAACCCTTGAGGAATGAAAGTTTTAGATGATTGTTTTCAGGGAGTCAAGGGTTTTTTATATGTATGAATAAAAAAACAAACAAACACCTTTTTGATGATATTCTTTTTGCAACAGACTGCACCTATCCTTGTTTTCCTAAGTAAGGGATCTTTAATTTGTAATATTATCTTGATGACTTAGGATTATCTTTTTTTTCTTTTTTGGAGACAAGAGTTTCACTCTGCCCTTGGTAGAATGCCATAGCTGACAGCAGCCTCACACTCCTGGGTTCAAGTGGTCCTCCTGCTTCAGCCTCCTGAGTAGCTAGGGTTATCATTTTTGAGTATAAATTACTTTGTGAAGGCACTATGTCCTCAAGGATTGAATGAGTTATGAACAGTAGTTAGCTTTTACCCAGCCAAGAAAATTTGTTTTTCCTTGGTCTACTTTTTGTAGTTTTTCATAACCTTCCTTGCTATTTGGCATATCTTTCTTTTCCCTGCTTTTGAACTGTTATGGGCTTAGAAGCAAGACAGGTAAATGTCTAAAATATTGTATATAGTAAGGGCAAGTATCTGAGGGATTTTTTAGTGCCTTTTAGTGTATTAACACAAAATCTGAGACATTAATTTTGAGTTTTCAGAGGCCTTTGTGTGCATATTTCCTGGTTCTTAGCTTGCTTTCCATAAGTGAGATTGCCTAATATGTTGGTTTCAAGTAGAGTGAGTTGTCAGGTACAGATAATTCTGGGATCAATGAACCATTTGTATCACAGTATTTGCAAAACTTCCCAGCAATAGTAATAGCAATATTTTATCAAGTCCTTTAAGGTTTTGTTTTTTTTTTTTTTTTAATAGAGACAGAGTCTTACTTTATCGCCCTCCATAGAGTGCTGTGGCGTTACACAGCTCACAGCAACCTCCAACTCCTGGGCTTAGGCAATTCTCTTGTCTCAGCCTCCCAAGTAGCTGGAACTACAGGCACCTGCCTGGCTAGTTTCTGTTTTGCAGTTCAGCCGAGGCTGGGTTTGAACCCACTACTTTCGGTATATGGGGCCGGCGCCCTACTCGCTGAGCCATAGGTGCTGCCCTCCTTTAAGGTTTTGAAAGCATTTAACAAAAACAAGATAGCCTTCTAATAATCCTCCACTCATATCTTTTCTCTGCTCCCTCCTTTCCTTCATTCCTTTCTATTTTTAATTTTTAGACATGGGGTCTTGCTCTGTCACCAGGCTGGGGTTAAGTGTCATAGTCATGGCCCCACTGCAGCCTCACACTCCTGGTCTCAGTCCTCCACTTAGCCTCCAGAGTAGCTAGGACTTCCCAGTCACTTCTATTTGGTTGAGGCTAATTAACCTTCCCTGATGGATATTATTATTATTGTTTTTTTTGAGCCATGTCTTGCTCTGTTGCTTAGGCTAGGGTACAGTGGTGTCATTATCGCTCACTGCATCCTCAAGCTCCTGGGCTGGGCTCAAGTAATCCTCTAGCCTCAACCTCCCAAGTAGCTGAGACTATAGGCACACACCACTATACCTGGCTTATTTTTCTATTTTTTGTAGATACAAGGTCTCACTGTGTTACTCAGGCCACTCAACCTCCCAGAGTGTTGGTTTTATAGGAGCAAATCACATGCCTGGTCAAGGTGGATGTTATTAAGTAATCATTTGCCCAACTTTAGAGATAATTTGAAGCCTAGTAACTAATTTAAAATAGTTTAGTAGTTTCAAATTAAAGTTCACTTATTTTTTTTAACAACAAACACCTATTTTGGATTTTTAAACTTCTTACAGAACTTTTTTTTTTTTTGAAACAAAGTCTCACTTTGCTGTCCTTGGTACAGTGCTGTGGCATCATAGCTCACAGCAACCTCCTAAAACTCGTGGGCTTAAGTGCTCCTCTTGTCTCAGCCTCCCAAATAGCTAGGCCTACAGGTGCCCGCCACAATATCTGGTAATTTTTAGTGATAGGGTCCTTTTCTGAAGGGACATAGCTTTATTATAAATTCATGTTTACTAAATAATTAGTCTCAACCCTCCCCTCCACCATAGGAGGATGAGGAAGGAAGGGGAATCAGGGAATAGAAAGGGAAAACAGAAAAGGGGGAAAGAAGATAGTCTTAGTCTTGAAATTGGGGAAAGTATAACCCCAGAGAGAAAATTTTGATCAGAAGGTACTTTATTTAAGACGTGATGAAAAGTTCTAATAATTTTGGTACCTGAAAAATAAAAAGATTTATGTAAAGAAGTAACTTCAAGTTACTTTTTTCTTGGGATGTCAAATTGATTTGGCAGTGACTTTTCAAAAGTGCTCTGATGAGGATTCATGGCTGTTAGTGCCCTTGATGTGTCAGGTGTGGGAGGTAGAAAGAGTAAAATGAACCAGGTATTTGTTATGCTTGTGTAAGAGTAACATCTCACCTATTTGGGATATAATTTGAGAACCAGGAAATACGTCAGAAGGCCTATGAACAGCCAAAATGTTAACACCAACTTCATGTTTCATACTTAGTATAAGTTATAAGAAAACTCAAAAAAAAAAAAAATCCCTCATTTAGAGCTTTCTCATGCTTACTTTGTCTCCAATTAATATAGTTATCTAGTTTCTAAGCTAGTAATAGGCTAGAATGGAGAAGACTTACTAAAAGTAGCGTATGGATGGAAGTGACTACTGATGTAGAAAATGTTAAATTATATGCAGTTTCATTTTGGAAGTTGGAATTAGTTAATTGATTCTAGAAAATCATAGATTTAAAATGGTTAAACCTCATTAGTGCCTGAAGAGGTTTGTAGATATATATCTATGTATCTCTAGCAATTCTACTATCTTAAATGATTATTTCCATGGAAGCCCCCAGATAATGCAGCCCCTAGTGCAGCAGTTCTCAACCTGTGGGTCACGATTCCTTTTTAACAATGAAAATACATTGTGGCATTAGGAAGGTTGAGAACCACTGCCCTAGTGGAATAAACTTAGATTAGTAAAACTTTTACTTTAATATGGAACTTTCCAGCATTATGAATATCCAAACTTGTGTTATCTTTAGATTATATTGTTCACACTGGGATTTATCTTTTTAATTCTTATTTTTTTGTATAAATAAAATTCATTAAACATATTTGATATATTCTAGATTTAAGAGTTGGTAGACATGTTTATCAAATTGTATAGTGAAAGTAGTTCTAATGGGTTGTAAAATCGGTGTGTTGAGAGCAGCTTTTTGTTTTTTTAAATAAAAACAAATTAGATCAAAATAGTGATCTAAAGAATTTTGGAGAATACTACTTTAAGGGATCATTTCTGTAGTTTATTACAAGTGAATTTTCTCTGAACTTGTGGAAAAAAAAAATACCGGAGAAATGGGTGAGGGAATCAGAAGATGCTAACCCAGATCTTGTAGTATGGAACTTAGGCTAGACTTGTGAGCCTACTGAGCTCTTATATTCTTACCAGGAAATTGCGAATGATAGTATCTGTCTTGCTTACCTTTCGGGTGGGTTGTGAGGATCAAAGGTGATAGTGTATTTGAAACCATTTGTAATTGTAGAGCTTTTATTTATTTAATAGTGTCTTTAAGGCACTATGCTGGATGCTGCATTTGCCTTGAAGGATAGATATAGTCCCTGGATCATGGGATTCAGAGACAAGTACTTTCAGTGTGATGATAGTATGTATAGGGTGTTGTTACTGCACATGGGAAGGCATTTGTGGAGAGGGTCAGGGTGACATCTGAGTAGAGTCTTGATGGATGTTGAAAAAGTCATAGTACTGGGACAAAGCATTCAAGGCTTATTCCTAACGATGACTATAGTTTTCTAATGTTGCATAACAAGTTACCACAACCTTAGTGTTTAATAACCTAGTTATTATTTTAAAGTTCTGTAAGTCAAAAGTCTGGCATGGTGTGACTGGGTTCTCTGTTCAATGTCTTGCAAGACTAAAATCAAGGTGTTGTCCAGGTTGCATTTTTTTTCTTTTTTTTTTGAGACAGAGCCTCAAGCTGTTGCCCTGGTTAGAGGGTAGAGTGCCATGGCATCACACCTCACAGCATCCTTCAACTCTTGGGCTCAAGCAATTCTCCTGCCTCTGCCTCCCAAGCAGCTGGGACCACAGGTGCCTGCCATAGTGCCTGGCTTTTTTTTTTTTTTTCCTTGTTGTTTTTGGCCAGGGGTGGGTTTGAACCAGCCAGCTCCGGCATATGGGGCCCTGAGCCATAGGCACTGCCCGGCTTTTTTTTTTTTATTAGAGCTGTCGTTGTTTGGTGGGCCCAGGTTGTATTTGAACCGGCCAGCTCAGGTGTATGTGGCTGGCGCCTTAGCTGCTTTAGCCACGGGCGCCGAGCCAGGTTGCATTCTTATCTGGAGTTCAGGGTCCTCTTCCATGCTTATGTGGTTGTGGTAGAATTCAGTCCTTTCTGATTGTAGGAGTGAGGTTGTCAGTTTTTGCCTACCATGGAAGAGGACCACTTTCAGCTCCTAGAAGCTGTCAGCATTCCTTCTCAAGTGCCCTTTAGGCATTTTACTTTTTTTCAGGACAGTAAGAATGCATCTCTCTGCCTTCTGTCCTCTAGACTAGTGGTCCCCAATTGTTTTGGCACCAGAGACTGGTTTCATGAAGATAATTTTTCGTGGACCACATTGTGAGAGGATGATTTTGGGATGATTCAAGCACATTACATCTCCACCTCAGATCATCAGAAATTCTCATAAGGATTGTATAACCTAAATTCCTTGCATTGTGGTTTATAGGGTTTGTGCTCCTGTGGTAATCTAATGCTGCCGCTTATCTAATAGGAGGTGGATCTCTCAGGTGGTAATATAGATGAAGCTTCACTGCTTACCTCTTGCTGTGTGGCCCAGTTCCTAACAGGCCATGAACAGGTATTAGTCTGTGGCCTAGGGGTTGTGGACTGCAGCTCTTAGACCCGTATTTGAAGGCCTTATGTAATTAGGTCAGACTCATTCAGTTCATCTTTTGAGTAACTCAAAGCCAACTGAGCAGCAACCTTAAATATGCCTTCAAAATCTCCTTTTGCCATGTAATATAATTATTGGAATGATATCTTTGGTTTACAGGATGAGGGTCATTTGGGTTCATCTTCTGTCTCTGCAGTGACTAAAATGGTATTACTTATACTGAAATTGAGGCCTGTGGCCAGTTAGTAATCAGTGGGTGGGCAATAAAATACTGTGAGTCTGAATTTAGTCTTTGGTTGTCTTGGCTAATAGCTTAGAAATCTGACTTCAGATTTTTTTTTTTTTTTGCAGTTTTTGGCCAGGTCTGGACTTGAACCCACCACCTCTGGTATATGGGCCCGGTGCCCTACTCCTTTGAGTCACAGGTGCCACCCAGACTTCAGATTTTTTTATGGCTGTGAGAATTAATCAGCCCATGTTTGGTTTGAAAGAACTTAAATCCCTTTACACACACACATACATTTTTTTATGAGATAATCTCCCTCTGTCACCCAGGCTAAAGTGATGAGGCATTATCATAGCTCATAGTAACCTCAAACTCTTGGGTTTACCCAGTCCTCCAGCCTCAGCCTCTTGAGCACCTGGGACTCTAGATGTGTACCACGACACCTGGCTAATTTTTCTATTTTTAGTAGAAATGTGGTCTCATTCTTGCTCAGTCTGGTTTCAAACTCCTGACCTCATGCAATATTCCTGCCTCAGCCTTTCAGAGTGCTAGGGTTATAGGCGTGAGTGACCACACCCATCCTGTATCTTTTTAAAAATTTTATGTATGTATATATTTATTTATTTCTTACATTTCAGATTAATATGAGACTACAGATAATTAGGCTGCATTGTTTGCATTTATTAGGTAAAGTCCATGTTGCCCTGACTGGCATTGAACTTCTGAACTCAAATGATCCTCCTGTTTTGCCCACCAAAATGCTGGGATTATAGGTGTGAGCCACCATGCTCTGAAACTTCCTGTTTTGTCTTGGGTGGGAAAGGATAATCTTATCCCTTAGATGACTTCTCTGCCTAACACATGTCATCTATTATGCATTTATTTTTCTGGTTCATCTTTTAGAAGGAGTGTGTGTGTTGGAATTCTTAGTTGTAAGCAATAGGACTTTTAAGTAGAGGAAGAGTTTATTTAAAAGGTTCAGTACCTTATAGAATTTTCTTGAGGGCCTTAAAATCTGGCTGGTAGCTACATCCAGTTATATTGGGGATACTACTCTAAAAATATTGCAACTGCCTCCACTTGGCACCAACATTGCATCTTTCATTGCACAGTTCCTGTCTGCATGGTTATGTCTCCATGCTTTCCAGATGATGAACTTTAATTTTGTATGTCTATTTTCTCAAATTGCTCACTTATGACTAACACCTTGGTGGAGCTCAGATTAACTGCCCCAGATAAGAAGACTGGGTTAATAAATTTCTAAGTTCTAACTTAAGAACTTACAAGAGCTTTGTATAGAAAAAAGGTTATTAAACTTTTGTCATTTTGTATGTGCTTTCCTCCTCCTCCTAGTTAAACTGCTCTGTTTGATTTGTGGGTTTTTTGGTTTGTTTTTTGAGACAAGAGTCTCACTCTCTTGCCCAGGCTAGAGTGCCATACATAGCCTCTCAGCCTAGCTCACAGCACCCTGAAACTCTCGGACTCAAGCAGTTTTTCCTGCCTCAGCCCCCTAAGTAGCTGGGACTATAGGCATGTACCACCGTGCCTGGCTAATTTTTCTATTTTTAGTAGGGATAGGGTCTCACTTTGCTCAGGCTAGTCTTGAACTCCTGTGCGCAAGTGATCTCCCCACCTAAGCTTCCCAGGGTGCTAGGATTACAGGTGTGAGCCACCATTCCCAGCCTTGATTTGTGTTTTTTTTTTTTTTTTGTAGAGATAGAGTCTCACTTTATCGCCCTCAGTGGAGTGCTGTGGCGTCACACAGCTCACAGCAACCTCCAAACTCCTAGGCTTAGGTGATTCTCTTGCCTTAGCCTCCCGAGAAGCTGGGACTATAGGCGCCTGCCACAATGCCCGGCTATTTTTCTGTTTTTGCAGTTTGGGTTGAGGCCAGGTTTGAACCTGCCACTTTTGGTAAATGGGGCCAGTGCCCTACTTGATGAGCCACCGGTGCCCCCCGATTTGTGCTTTTGACATGAAAATCTCTTTCCCATTTAGATATTATTGAAATAGACTCTAGTATTTCCTTTTTGTGTTTCAGTTTTTAAAAAACATTTAAATATTTAATACAGCTTAAATATGAAGGATCTGATTTGTCTTTCCCTCCATGTGGATGACTAGTCCCAGTGCCATTTTTTTGAACATCTGTCTTGATATGAAATGTTTATCATAAACTAAATATGTGTGTATAGAATGTGTATGTTTGTACACTATTCCTTATGATCTCTCAGTTCTGACCATAGCAGTATGTGCACTGATTTGACAGACCACCGTTCCATTTATTCATTCATTCACTTATTTATTTGACAAATGTTTTTTAAATGCCTTTTATGTAGAACTGTGCAGATTACATAAAGATAAGATATCAAGACTCATTCTTCTTTTCTTTCTTTCTTTTTTACTTTCTTTTAGATAGTGTCCACCATGATGCTGGGTAATTTTTTAATTTTTAGTAGAGATGGGGTATTGCTCTTACTCAGGCTGGTCTTTTTTTTTTTTTTTAATTTCCTTGCTTATTTTTTATTTTTTTCTATTTCCTTGCTTTTTTTAGTTATTGTTCTTGTTGAGACAGAGTCCCACCCTATGCCCTGAGCAGAGTGTAATGGTGTCATAGCTCACTATTACCTCAGAAATTGGGCTGTGGGCATGCTTCTGCCTTAGCCTCCAGAAGCTCGCCAGTGCCCGGCTGGTTTTTTTGTTAGTTAGTTTGTTTGTTTTTTTATGAGTTGGGAGTCTCACTTTTGCTCAGACAAGTTGTGAACTCCTGAGCTCAAGCAATTCTCACTCTTCAGCCTCCCATAGTACTGTGATTACAGGCATCAGCCACTGTGCTTGGTGCTCAGGCTGGTCTTGGACGCCTGAGCTCAAGTGATCCTCCTGCCTCAGCCTCTCAGAGTGCCAGGATTACAGGTGTGAGCCATCAAGCCCAGCCAAGACTCATTCATTTCTGTGTTGAGAGCAGTTCAGATCTATTATGCTGTGGGTGTAGGAGGGTCTTGAAGTTTAGGCTTTATACTTTCCAGGCTGTTTTTAGTCCCCCTTAGAATAGACCTCCGATTCCTAGTTTAAATTTCAAGCCCTTTCTCCTGAGGGTTTTTGTACTGAACATTGTAGGAGTCAGACTGTCCTTTGCAGAGCTGAAATGACTATCATTTCAGTATCCAGCAATGGTGTTTAAGGTAGGCTCAAGGAAAGGCCCTTGATTAGAGAGGTGGAGAAGGACTGATTACCTGTATACTTCATAGTATTGAATGTTAGAGCTGGTTAAGGTGGCATTGATAAGCTTTCCTTTTTTTCACAATAAACTTTTAATTTTGGAATAATTTTAATTTACAGAAAAGTTGCAAAGATAGTACAGAGTGTTTTTATATACCCCTTACCTGGATTCAGCTTCTCTTACTATTATCATTGTACATTACCATCACAACCTTATTATTATTATTATTATTTTTGAGACTGAGTCTCAAGCTTTCACCTTGGGCATCACAGCTCACAGTAACCTTAAACTCTTGGGCTTAAGCCATTCTCATGCCTCATCCCCCAAGTAGTTGGGACTACAGGTGCCTGCCTCTTTTTTGGTTCTAGTTATCATTGTTTGGCGGGCTGGGCTGGATTCGAATCCACCAGCTCCGGTGTATGTGGCTGGCGCTGTAGTCACTTGCTCTATAGGTGCCGAACCCACAACCTTATTTTTATATAAGAAGACAGCCCTCAAAAAATTAATTTAGCTAAGATCATATTGATAGTTTTAGTTGGTAGCAGATTTAGGCCAAAGATCCAGAAGGTAGTAGCCTGGGTCTTGTAGTCAATTGTTTTTGTTATTCTTTTATACTTTTCTTTCTTTCCTTCCTTCCTTCCTTTCTTCCTTCCTCCCTTCCTCTTTCCATCCCTCCCTCCCTCTTTTTTCCCCTTCCTTTCCTTCCTTCTCTTTATTTTTGGAAACAGGCTCGCTTTGTTGCCTGGGATAAGAGTGCCATGGCTTCAGCCTAGCTTACAGCAACTTCAAACTCCTGTGTTTAAGTAATTGTCCTGTCTCAGCCTCCTGAGTAGCTGGAACTATAGGAGTGAACCACTACTTTGGGCTGATTTTTCTATCTTTAGTAGAGGCAGGGCCTCACTCTTGTTCAGGCTGGTCTCTAACTCCTGTCCTCAATCTGTCCTCTTGCCTTAGCCTCCCAGAGTGCTTAGGATTACAGGCATGAGCAACTGTACCTGGCCTGCTCTTTTCTTTTTTTCCACTGAATTCTTTGGGCATGGATTAAGAGAAGGACCATCTAGTATATATTACACTAGTTAATGTAGCCTTTCTAATGTGCCATAATTTTTAAATCTAGGCTTCTTCCAATTCTTCAACACCAGTAAGAACTAGGAGCAGGACGTCTTCATTTACAGAGCAACTTGATGAAGGTACACCCAATAAAGAGGTAAGCTTGGAAATTCTATTTTAATATACCCCTTATATGAGGCTAATTAAGATGTAATGCAGTTGATAATAAAATAGGAAAATAAAAAATAAAATAGAAAACTATTTTGACAGGTCAATTATTTAATTCCTAGGTATTAGTAACATAATTAGTCTTTTTTAAAATGTAAATAGCAGTTACGGTTGTATAAAGTGTGTTTCTGTTGAGAACTTTTATTTAAGAGAATGTACTCTGCATTTAATATTTGAAGTTCTCAAAATAATTTGATAACTTAATAACAACATCATTTTTTCACCTGGCAAGTGGAAACTGAGAAGTAACGTACTTAACTGATTCCATATACCTAGCTGTAGTCACTGTCATTCTTTTTTCCAACATTTTTTTTCTTTTGGTGAAATGTAACACAAATACAGAAAAAAGAAGAAAGTATCAATGCCCAATTCAGTGAATTATCATGACATAAATCCCTCCAAGTCAAGAAAAGGAATGATGCCAGCACTCGAGTGTTCTCTACCTGACCCTAAAAGATTACCACTATTCTGAATATTTTGTGTGGACTTCCTTCCTTTTGTTTAAAGTTTTAGCAGTTAAGAAATCTTTCTAAATGTAAGCATTATAGTCAAACATTTTGAGTTTCAGTTTTTGGTTGTTCTGAATTATGCTGCAGTGGACATTTGCTGCATGTACCTGCATCTGTTGGTATTTGGGCAGTGGTTTTAACACTTCAGAAGATAATGATGATTGTTTTCCAGAGTGGTTTTAGAAATTTATATTCCCACAAGGAATTTATAAAAGTTTTAGTTGCTTTACATTTTTTTTTTGTGTGGGGGAGGGACAGAGTCTTACTTTTTCGCCCTTGGTAGAGTACCCTGGAGTCACAGCTCATAGTAACCTCAAACTCTTGGGCTTACGTGATTCTCTTGCCTCAGCCTCCCAAGTGACTGGGAGTAAGGCGCCCGCCACAACACCTGGGTACTTTTTAGAGGCAGGGTCTTGCTCTTGCTCAGGCTGGTTTCGAATTGGTGAGCTCAGGCAGTCCATAGGTGTGAGCCATTGCGCCCGGCCTTGTTGCTTTACATTCTTGATAATCTTTTTTATTTCAGCCTTCTGGTATGTGAGTAGTAGCCTTTTGTTAGGATTTTAATTTGTGTTTGATGACTAAAAAGATTGAAGATTTTTCATCTGTTTATTGGTCATTTGATATCTTCTTTTGTGAAGTGCTTGTTTAAGTTTTTTGCCCATTTTTCTATTGGATTATCTTTTTCTTACTGATCTGTAGAATTTTTTTTTTATTAATGTGTTTTTATTATTTGTTTATTTACTTCTTTTGAGATAGGGTCTTGCTTTGTCTCCCTGGCTAGAGTTCAGTGGTGTCATCATAGCTCAATGCAGCTTCCAACTCCTGGGCTTGAGTGATCCTTCCGCCTTAGTCTCCCAAGATCTGGGACTACAGGCATGCGACACCATACCCAGCTAATTTTTTTATGTTTTGTAGGGACAAGGTCTTCCTCTTACTCAGGGTGGTCTCAAACTCCTGGCTGCAAGTAATCCCCTCACCCTGGTCTCCCAAAGCGCTAGAGTTGTAGGCGTGAGCCACTGTGCTTAGCCAGGAGGTTTTTGTTTTTGAGACAGTGCCCTGGCATCATTGCTCACAGCAACCTTAAACTCTTGGGCTCAAGAGATTCTCTTGCCTCAGTATCTGAGACTACCGTGCCTGACATAACGTCTGTCTGTTTTTTTTTTGTTTGTTTGTTTGTTTGTTTATTGTTTGGGATTTATTGAGGGTACAAGAAACAAGGTTACACTGATTGCATTTGTTAGGTAAAGTCCCTCTTACAATCGTGTTTTGCCCCCAAAAGGTGTGGCACACACTAAGACCCCAACGTCTGTCTATTTTTAGAGATGGAATCTCAGAGTCTTGTCATTGTTCAGGCTGCTATCAAGCCTGTGAGCTCAGGCAATCCACCGGCCTCCACCTCCACCTCCCAGAGTTCTAGGATTACAAACGTAAGCTACCACTTCAGGCCTGGTGTTATTTTTCCTATAGAGTGGATAATAGTTCTTTATTGGATATGTTTCTTTCTTTTTCTTTGCATTGGCAAGTATGTAGCACAGTGGATACAGTGGATATCTACAGGATAGATATCTTGTAAGTACTATATCTTCTTCCATTGTGTGGCTTGCCTTTCATGGTGTCTTTTGATGAACAGAAGTTCTTAGCTTTTTTTTTAATTTTTTTGAGACAGAGCCTCAAGCTGTCACCCTGGATAGAGTGCTGTGGTATCAGTTCACAGCAACCTCCAACTCCTGGGCTCAAGCGAGTCTCCTGCCTCCGCGTCCCAAGTAGCTGGGACTACAGGTGCCCGCCACAAAGCCCGGCCATTTTTTGGTTGCAGCCGTCATTGTTTGTTGTTTGGTGGGCCCGGGCTGGATTCGAACCCGCCAACTCAGGTGTACGTGGTTGGCTCCTTAGCCCGTTGAGCCACAGGTGTCGAGCTCATAATTTCTAATTTATCAATATTTTATTTTATGGCTATTTTTGTTTCTTTTTTTTATTTGAGACAGAGTCTCTCTCTCTCTCTCTCTTTTTTTTTGCATTTTTTGGCCTGGGCTGGGTTTGAACGCGCCACCTCTGGTATATGGGGCTGGTGCCCTACTCCTTTGAGCCACAGGCGCTGCCCCAGAGTCTCACTCTTATCACTCTAGGTAGAGTGCTGTGGTGGTATAGCTCACAGCAAGCTCAAACTTTTGGGGTCAAGCAATCTTCTCTCCTTAGCCTTCCAAGTAGCTGGGACTACAGGTGCCCACTATAACACCTGGGTAGTTTTTCTATTTTTAGTAGAGACAGGGTCTCACTTTTGTTCCAGGTGGTTTTTGAAGTCATGAGTTCAAGCAATCCGCCCACGGCAGCCTCCCAGTGTTCTTTGTTTCTTGTTAAAGAATTCTTTTCTTACCCTAAAATGATATCTTCTTACATTATCTTGTTTTATTTTCACATTTAGATCTATAGTCTATTTGAAATGATTTCTCAATATGGTGTGAAATAGGGACCAATGTTCAGCTTACACAGTATTTCTATCCAGTTGTCTCATCTTTTCCACACTGTTGTATTTTGCTACCTTTTCCAGAAACTATGTTCATATTAAGGACCTTTGTTTCTGAGCTATTTCAGGGTTTACTTTGTCTTAATTACAATAGTTTTATATTAATCCTTGTTCTTAGTAGGGCAGGTACTCCCACCAGGTTTGTTTCTGTTTTGAATGTCTTGGTTATTATTATTCCTTTCCATATATTCCATATGCATTTTAGAATGTAAATATTTAAGTTCTACAAAAACAGACTCAAAATAAAGCACATTGACAACAAAACAAATTTATAAAGATTAGATTGGGATTGCACTAAGTCTATAGGTTAATTTGAAGAAAGTCTCAAAATCGCAAATCAAATTTTATACTTTTAGCATTATAAATAGTACTTTAGTAAGCCTTGTAGATTTATGTATTTATATGCTATTTATACATATATGGTGGCCACTAAGTTCGTGTGCAATTTAAATAGTTACAACTATTTAATATACAACTATTATATGCAACCCTGTCTATAATACTATTTATTGTTCTGTAGGATGGATTTCTAGCAATGGGATTTTTGGGTCATAGGATATATGCAAATTTAAGAATTTGAAAGATAACTATCAAATTGTCTGGATGAAGTTTACTTCAAAAAAAATTTAAAAAAAAAACCAACCTTTTTAATTGGATATTGATCACAAAATAAACAAAAACTTCATAGTACAGTTTTTGCATTCAAAGTTATTGGCATGTATGTTGTATCCTTGGTTTGTATATTTAAATGATCAGATAAGTTGTATAGAGGTAGTGTACAGGCCAGGTGGGGTGACTAATGCCTATAATTCTAGCACTCTGGGAGGCCTAGGTGGGTGGATCACTTGAGCTCAGCAGTTCGAGACCAGCCTGAGCAAGAGCAAGAGCAAGACCCTGGCTCTACTAAAAATGGAAAAATTAGCCGTATGTTGTGGTGTACACCTGTAGTCCCAGCTACTTGGTAGGTTGAGGCAAGAGGATCTTGACGTGAGATATGATGCCTCCATGGCACTCTACCCATGATGACAGAGTGAGAATCTCTCTCTCTCTCAATAAAAAAAAAAGTGTAGAGTATATGCATATTTCCCTTGAGATCTTTTCTTTTCTTTTTTTTTTTTTTTGAGGCAAAGTCTTACTCTGTTGCCCAGGTTAGAGTGCGCTGTGGTGTCAGCCTAGCTTATAGCAACCTCAAACTCCTGGGTTCAAGCAGTCTTCCTGCCTCAGCCTCCCAAGTAGCTGGGACTACAGGTGCCTACTACAATGCTGAGGTAATTTTTCTGTTTTTGGTAGAGCCAGGGTCTCACTGTTACTCAGGCTGGTCTGGAACTCCTGAGCTCAAGTAATTCTCCTGCCTCTTCTTTCCAGAGCACTAGGATTACAGGCATGAGCCATTGTGCCTGGATGAAATCTTATTTTCTTATATGTTATTTGCAATATTGTATTTCTGTTTAAATTTATTTTATTTTATTTTATTTATTTAATTCATTTTTAGAGAGAATCTCACTATGTCACCCTTGGTAGAGTGCTGTGGTGTCACAGCTCACAGCAACCTCAAACTCTTGGGCTTAAGCCATTCTCTTGCCTCAGCCTCCCAAGTAGCTGGGACTACGGGTACCTGCCACAATGCCTGGGTAGTTTTTCTGTTTTTAGTAGTGATAGCATCTTGGTCTTGTTCAGGGTGGTCTCGAACTCCTGAGCTGAAGCAATCACCTACCTCAGCTGCCCAGAATGCTAGGATTACTTGTGTGAGACATTGCACCTGGCCTATAGTATGCAGTTTTGCTTTCTTACATGCAGAAAGGCAGTCTGATTTAGTTGAAGGATGATAGGATTTCACCTTAACTTTTTAGAGCCTCAACTTTCTAATCTTTAAAACTATGGTAATATAATGATATGAATATCCACTTTCACGGGGCTCTTGTTAGGAGCAAGTGAATTCAGTATAAGTGAAAATATACGTATAAATACAAGAATAAATGAAAATATATACTTGAAATTTCACATACAGAATGTAGTTGTTATACAGAAAAGAAAAAAATGTGAATGTGTATGTGTCTTTTTGCTAATATATATCAACTCTTAAATGACACAGACACTAAATTTTGTGTTGAGTGACATTGCAAGGAAAAAAATAATGAAGCATCAGGCTGCCTTGGCCTGGATAATCACAGCCCAGATTTTTAAACCTGAGATATCTTTCAGAAACAAAATGTTGCCTCTTATCTTGGTAGTTTTTTTTTTTTTGTTTGTTTGTTTGTTTTTGCAGTTTTTGGCTGGGGCCAGGTTTGAACCCATCACCTCCAGTATGTGGGGCCGGCACCTACTCCTTTGAGCCACAGGCGCCACCCGGCAGTTGCTTTTGTATTTCCAAGTCAGTTTGCACTGCTCCATGAGATCACCCCTAAGAGGGATTCTTGATATTGTCAGATTTTGATAATTCTTAAGCATGTTTAAGAAATCTATTCTCTGTTTCAAGACTTCTGTAGCTTAAAGGCACTGTCCTTTACGGATTACTAAAAAGCATCCTCAGAGTAATGGATGGGAAGCATTCCCTCTTAAGTTTAGAATTAATTTTGCCCTAATGCATTGACTTTGGTGGCTGATAGGTTTTTACCTTGTTAGGTTTAGATTGTAACTTATGAATATACACCTATTAAATTGCCTTTTGGTATGTATTTCATTCTCATATTTTTTCTTTTGATCTAATGATAGGACATAGATTATATTAATAGTCATCCTAATATTAAATCACTCTTTCATTTCTTTTTTTTTTGTTTTTGAGACAGTCTCACTAAGTTACCCTGGTAGAGTGCTATGGTGTCACAGCTCACAACCTCAAACTCTTGGGCTGAAGTGATTCTCTTGCCTCAGCCTCCCAAGTACCTGGGACTACAGATGCCCACCAAAATGCCTGGCTGTTTTGTTGTTGTTGTTGCAGTTGTCATTGTTGTTTAGTAGACCCAGTCCAGGTTCGATCCTGCCAGCCTTGGTGTATGTGGCTGGCGCCCTAACCACTGCACTACGGGTGTTGCAAGCCACCTTTTCATTTCTTAAGTCAGTTCTACTGATCAGAGTACATTATTAATATACTGCTGCTTGATTATTTACATTTCTCCCACTCTATTTGTAAGGAGAGTGGTTTATACATTTCTCTTTGTGCCAGCTTCTGTAGATTTAATTAATTAGGAAGCTTCTATTTTCTTCTCTTTACCTCTCCTTCATTCATTTAGGCCTTCTTTAATTTCTTTTAACATTATTTTATAGAATTTTTGGGGGGGAGGTCAGGAGGGCCAGGGTCTCTTTCTATTAGCCAGGCTGGAGGGCTCATTAGCACAATCATAGCTTGTTGTAGTCTTAAGATCCTGGGCTTAAAGTGATCCTCCTGCCTCAGCTTCCCCAGTAGTTGAGAACACAGGTGCACACCACTATACCTGGCTAATTTAAAAATGTTATATAGAGATAAGGTCTTGCTATGTTGCCAGGTTGGTCTCGAACTTGTTGACTTAAGTGGGCCTTCCATGTTGACCTCCCAAAGTGCTGGTATTACAGGTGTTAGCTCTCATGTCAGCCAGCCTATAGTTTTCTTTCCTTCTTTTTTTTGTTTTGTGACAAGAGTCTCACCCTGTTGATCTGGGTAGATATCTCACAGCAACTTTAAACTCCTAGGCTCAAACTATCCTCTTGCCTCAGCTTCCTGTGTAGCTGGAACTATAGGTGCCCGCCACAATGCCTGGCTAGTTTTTCTATTTTTAGTAGAGATGGAGGTCTCACCCTTGCTCAAGTTGGTCTCAAACTGCTGAGCTCAAGCCATCCACCTACCTTGGCCTCCCTGGCCTTAGGATTTTCAGAATATAGTTTTATACAACTTTTGTTAAATTTATTCCCAGATATATTATTCTTTGTTGAAGCTATTATGAATGGGATTCTTTTTTTTTTTTTGAGACAGAGCCTCAAGCTGTCACCCTGGATAGAGTGCTGTGGCATCACAGCTCACAGCAACCTCCAATTCCTAGGCTCAAGCGAGTCTCTTGCCTCTGCCTCCCAAGTAGCTGGGACCACAGGTGCCTGCCACAATGCCCG